>CM074279.1:9308768-9521268 GCA_037194245.1 Opsariichthys bidens
TGTACACAAAGGAAGATATATGGAAGAATGTTTGTAACCAAGCAGATCTCGCCCCCCATTGACTACCATAGTATTTTTTTTCTTCCTAGTATGGTAGTCAGTGGGGGATGAGATCTGCTTCTTGGTGACAGAATGTTTATTTTTGGGTGAACTATCCCTTTAAAGGATTAGTTCACTTTAAAATGAAAATTACCCCAAGCTATCCTCACCTTAAAGCCATCCTAGGTGTATATGACATTCTTCTTTCTGATGAACACAATCAGAGATATATTTATAAATATCCTGACGCATCCGAGCTTTATAATGGCAGTGAACGTTACCAACGATTATGAGCTGAAGAAAGTTCCTCCATCCACATCCATCCAACATAAGGGTACTCCACACGGCTCCGGTGTGTTAATAAAGGCCTTTTGAAGTGCAGCGATGCATTTGTGTAAAAAAATAGCTTCCACCAGACCACATTCCGTATTCAACTTAGTAAGAAAGCACAATGCCTCTCACAGTTCAAAAAGCTTAAGCTATGTCCCACGCTTTCCCTATTCAACTTAAGGAAAAAGCTGAACTGACATGATGCCAGTTACATTTTTTTCGTAACTTGAATACGGATGGCGGTCTGGCGAAAGCTAGATATTTCTCCTTAACTTTTTAAATATGGATCTTTTTTTACACACACGCATCAATTTGCTTTAGAAGGCCTTTATTAACCCCCTGAGCCATGTGGAATACTTTTATGATGGATGGATGTGGATGGATCCAGTTTCTTCAGCTTCATACTCATTGGTACCACCCACTGCCTTTATAAAGCTTGGTTGCGTCAGGATATTTTTTTAAATATCTCTGATTGTGTTAATCAGAAAGAAGAAAGTCATATACACCTAGGATGGCTTAAGGCTGAGTAAACCTTAATTTCATTTGAAAGTGAACTAATCCTTTTAAGGTTAGTAATTGGGAATGTAATCGTGTTTTTTTTTTTATTTATTTTATTTAATTTTTTTTTTTTCTCAGAGTAAATTCTCTGAAATGACTATTAGCTTATGACTTATGTGAATCTTATGATTTACTCACTGACCTGCAACTTATTGTGTGGAAAGTTTAGTTGAGATCAGACATTTTAGCAGCACACCAGCTCAAAAATTACTATTTTCAGGCCTTTTCCTCCAGCGGTCTTACTCACTCTCTCTCTACTATTAATGTAGTGCATATTTACCTATATGAATAATTATTTGAAGCATATTTTATGTTTTATACACAGTGAAAATAGCCTGCAATTTGGCTGAAATTACAGAATCTCAGCAAGTCATCTGGATAGCATCGTGAATGTTTATATGGTTGTCAGAGCATGGGACACCTCATATAATTTTGGTTTAGTAAGATTTTCCCAGTAAACCTGACGTCCTCCATGATTCCTGTTCATTCTGACAACAAAGCACTTAAATGCAACAAGCTCGTAATCACAACTTCTGAAGTGGGAATTATGAAATAGCATGTGAAGGCAGCATTATTTCAGATTTTTTTTAACAAGGAGAGGACAACTGAGATGGATATGACACATGGGATTTGCAAGGAGTGAATGTGTCTTTTTAGGTAAAACAAATGTTGATAAAAGGTAATAAATTGCAATACAGTGTATCACAGAATATTGCAATATATTTAAAATCACAATAATATTGTATTGTCACATAAGTATTTTGATAGTATCGTATTGTGGGTCCTTTGGTGATTCCCACCTCTATTGGCCACAAGTGTGTTGCGGTCCAATCTATTTTCAGCAGCATTTCTCTGAAATTGCTTTCTGCACCTTTAAAACTAAACTTAAAACGAACTATTTTTGAATATTGATTTGTTTTTGACATCTCTACACTGGACAAATTTAACATCATTTTCAGTTTTAGCTGGTTTAGAAGTGTGCACGCAGCTGGGGCATGATTCAGGTAGAGAGATGAGAATGTTCCAAATCATGTGTTGTCTGTAAAGACGAGGTGAACTCCACTGCCTCCAGTCATTCATTTGAACGATTGTTCACTAAATTCAGCATTAAGCGCTTTACAAGTCTGTTCCAGTCTCACTAAATTCTGCTCCTGAAGCCATTCAGAAATAATCTGTTTTGTTTTCCATAGCATTAAACTTTAGTTCTTGTTATTTTTAACGCGTTATGTTCTTCAGCACCTTAAATTTCCCAAAGATTTGTTGTTATTTTAAGCCGCTTGGTTTGTGCAATCTTGCCTCCACATACTCGAAGTGTAAAAATAAAGAAAACCCTGGAGGCGTCTAAAGAAATGTCTCTGTGATCGGTTTTCATAAGTTGTTTTTATATGTTTGTTTTGAGCATTTCTAGACCATGACTGGCTTTTGTGTTGCTCGGTTATCATGGTTTTGTGCAGTCAGGATGTGTTTTAACATCATAGTACAGTCAGAACATTGATTCAAGAGCGTGTGTAGTTTGGTCCTTGGACCGCTTGGGCTTCAAAGGACTGTTCATTTGTCAAAACAGTTTCCTCCTTTCTGTCTCTCTTTAAAGTACCGGCCAATCAATCTAAAAGAGTGACTGCTGAGTTATCACAGCCCAATTTTTACTGTCTCATGTAGGAACTTGTAATTCTGTCAACATTCTTACATTGCTAGAGTGCTATCACGTCACAGCTCGCCTTAGTTGTTGAAGGATCTTAATACTTCAGCTTTAAAATGATACCATTTATTATGTGCAATTGCAGTAGATTTAGAAAAAAGTTCTTGTTTACATAGAGGCAGACAGGTCCGATAACTCCAGCTTCTAAGGATGGAAATGAATGAGTGCTGTTCTACTAAAGGGACTGTGACATTGTTTATCTGTATTGCATTGCTATAAAGGAAATGATTTTGAATATGCAGACAGTACATCATTGTGTTTGGAGATTAATCAGCACATTGAGGTGACATACAGATGCTATAACCTATAACTTCCTTGCACTTGTACTCAATTAATACTTTATTTTATGACGACTTGTGGCGTCTCACCTGCTGACTTGGTTTGTGGTCGGTAAGATTTTTCGATGTTCAAAAGAAGCCCAACAAGGCTGCTTTTGTGTGATCAGAAATACAGTAAAAACAATGATATTGTGAAATATTATTACAATTTAAAATAACTGTTTTCGATTTGAATCTTGTATAATGTAATTTATTCCTGTCATGGCAAAGCTGAATTTTCAGCATCATTACTCCAGTCTTCAGTGTCATTCTAATATTTTGATTTGATGCTCAAGAAATATTTCTTCTTATTTTCAATGTTGAAAGCAGTTATGCTGCTTAATTCTGTTCCATTTTTTTTTTTCAGGATTCTTTGATGAATAGAAAGTTCAAAAGAACAGCATTTATTTGAAATAGAAATGTTTTGTAACATTTTAAATGTCTTTACTGTCACTTTTGATCAATTTAATGTGTCCTTGCTTCATAAAAGAACTATTTTTTTGGTCTTTTTACTATTCCAGAGGAATAAAGGATTGTTTGTGGGTTCTGACTCCAGGGGGCTGATGAAGTCATCTGAATATGTGCACAGCCAGTGAGTGTTGGGAGGGTAACCGTGTTCTCACTGAACAGCTTTTCTTTTGAAAGTGTTTGCCTTTGTCTTTCATTTTAAAGGCTTGAGACTGGAGTTTTAATCAGTCCAGTAGAGGTGTTTAGCGTAACAACAACACAAATCTTCACTCTTTCACTGTTTGGTCTGTCTAAAGGCACAATAGATACCATGGAAACCAAATTGTTACTTTTTACCATGGTAGTGAGGTGCTATGCTTGCATTCTGACTGTGGTTCATGATCATGATCTAAATGATACTATGAAAGACCAACTGTAATTGTCATTACACAGAGTGCAATTCTAACTCTGTAAAAACCCACACCATCTTTGCATCACCTTTACAACATTTTAAATCTCTCATTTCTCACCATCTCTGAAAGGCCAAGCCAATATTGATTCTTGTTTTATTTATTGATCGTTGATGTTGTTTTTATATATATATATATAAGACCCCCTTAAATTTTTCACTCTTTGTTATATTGCAGCCATTTGCTAAAATAAATTAAGTTATTTTTTTTCTCCTCCGTGTACACACAGCACCCTATATTGACAGAAAAACAGGGATTCTTGACATTTTTTCAGATTAAGACAAAATAACAAAAGAAATATAAGAAAACGCTAAGGCTGGACAGTGAAAAATAATTGACTTCCAGACTTCCAGCTTATTTTTCAAAATATTTGTCATTTCATTTCAATGCTGTTGATTATTTTATCATCCAAATGTTTTGAGTAGTAATGTTTTGTATTTCCCTCAGAGAAAATGTCCCTAGTTCATTGTGATAGATCTACAGTATTGTAGACTGCAGACAGGTGCGGATAATGCTGGAATGAAACATGAGATGAGCTTCAGTGCTGGAATGTGCTGATTTATCTCATGATCAGCAACGTTCATTAACACCTCCACTGAGAGAACATGCTCAGCAGACAGAAAGGAAGACTTTAGTTGATGAATGAGAGGATCAATGAATGAAAACATACAGAAAGGGCACCCCCATGTTGCCTTTTCACAATTGCATGGAAAGCTTTGACTGACGCAAATGTTGGATCCACTTCAACTGCTGGTTGGCCAGTAGAAAGTCATTCTTATATTTTTGCCAGTCATCATTTATGAGGGCTTTTTTGGATTTCATATTCATCAGGGCTATGAGAATGAGAAGTCAAATGTTTGAGTTTTATTACTCTGTTGCCTTTGGCTTGCTTAAGTTGGGGACACTTGCTTGATATTCAGCAGTGTTTTTGATATGCCTGCATTGGCGCCGTTGTATACAAACTGAGCTGAGCCGGACGATTACGTCACTGTTTTCTGCAGTGCTGATATACCTAAATTAACTAGACTAATAACTATTGATATTTGCAACGGAATGAATCAATAATATATAGAATAAGCTGCACAATGACACCATTTTCTTATTAATGTAAAGCTGCTTTGCCACAATTTGCATTGTAAAAAGCGCTATATAAATAAAGATGACTTGACTTGACTTGACTCTGTGCAAATCAAAAGGGTACACTATTTACCTGCTATTCATATATACACTATTCACTATTTAAGCTATTTATTTTTATCATTAAATACTTGTTTTGTGTGTAAAATGCAAACGCATCAGCAAAAATCAGTTTCATTTTATGTTTTTGTTTGTACGTCAAAGATGTTGTGTTAGGACATTAGTGTTGGGTATTAATTGCTTTACGAAGATAAACAAATGATACTGGTTAATGTTTGTCCACATGATGCTTCAGATCTGATTGTACAGCCAGATCCTTGACAGTTGTTGATCTTTGCTGAGGACAGATGCTAGACGTGTTCTCAAATAAACACTGTGCTCTTGAACCCTAACAGTTCTGTTCATGGTGGCCACACAAAGATTAGCATCGGAATAATCCTTGTTGAAGATTTTTTTTTTCCTGGGTGTGGCTGCATCCTTCAATACAGATAGAGGAAACACAACTTCAATCCAATTATGGCTGGTCAATATAGCAAACAAATTAACTCGACAATTTTGGCGGTATTCGCAATGTTTTTGCGGGTCTTAAAAAGTCTTAATTTGTATATAACTTTCTTCTTTCAGCAATCAGAGTTATATTAAAAAATATCCTGGGTCATATATATTATATTATTTATTTATTTTATATATATATATATATATATATATATATATATATATATATAATACAAATTAGTCCCCGCCTCCACAAAATCACAACTGCTTGGACTACATGATCCACTCAATTGTAGTAAACTACACAATGGCAAGTGGAAATTGATTCAGTCATATATGTTTGAACCAAAAACTGATTCAGAAGAGGAAGAGAGAGTTGTATAGGGTCGTCTACAAGTCGATTTATCAGAATGTTTTATGAATCTCTCTCTCTACAATAGCCTTTGTCTTGACAACCTTATCAAACAGCTAATAATGTGTTGTAAATATTACACAAACCAAGTTCCTGTTCACCATCTCAGAGTCAGACTGCTCGCTTCTAAAGTTCAGCAGCCTTAGAACATCATAGAAAGTCCATGGAGAAAGCCATATAGTTCATCGTAACATTGTAATTTACATCATATACATAATTTACCAGTTATTAGTTCTATATGTGCCCAATTTTTCGTGTTCCTTCTTAAAAGGTGTTCTTGTGCTGAGTGTTAAAATGCCTTCAACTGTGTTGTATTTGAATTTATTTTAAAATATAATTTAGTCCTTTGGTGCAAAGCTGAATTTTCAGCATCATTACTCCAGGCTTCAGTTTCACACGATCCTTAAGAAATCAATTTAATATGGTGATTTGCTGCTGAAGAAACATTTATTGTTATCATCCATGTCAAAACAGTTTTTGATGCTTAATATTTTTATGGAAACCGCGATGGATTACCATTCAAACGCTGGGGAAAAAAGATTTTTAACTATACCAACATCAACAACAAAAAATTATCAAAGAGACATTAAATTAATCAAAAGTGACAGTAAAGACATTTATAATGTTGAAAAATATTTCAATTTCAAATGAATGCTGTTCTGAAGACTGGAGCAAGGGCTGCTGAAAATTCAGCTTTGCCATCACAGGAATTAATCACATTTTATTAATATAATAAAACAGAAAACCGTTCTTTTAAATAGTAATTATACTGTGCCAATGCCGCTCACATAGAGAAATAAATATATTGTATTTTGGTGTTTATTACTTGTGCTGCTCAACTTGAGTTAGTTTTGGGATGTGACTCACAATTATGTCTGGTTGACACTGCAGAAGAGGAGAAGATATTGCAGAAGAAGAGTTGGCAGTATACGTTTAGCTGTAATGAGGGTCCGAGAAAGACATCTCTTCAGACAGACAGAAGAGAATGGCCAAAATAACTCTGATCTTTGGCAGTTAATGTTTAACTATAGCCCCTGAAATCAAAAACGTCTTGGCAGTTACCACCGGGCTAGATTAGAAGAAAGCTTAATCACTGGCGTTCCAATCGCTAAGTGTGATCGCAGTGATTCCTGGGGCTGTAGGTGATCTCCTTTGACTGTCATGATCGACCTTCATATATGTAACATTGAAGTGCCCTAGGTGGTTCCAGATCCAACACATCCCTGCAGAACTATCGCTCGAAGTCTCGAATGTTCTCATGAAAAGCAAATGACGCAAATGCTGTAGGTGCCAGCCCTTAATGGAAGCCTTTTATGTTTACACTTTTTCTCAAGCCTTTCATTTGTACCTTAACCTGTAATTAATGTTTTTACGCACTCATGTTAGTTGCTGAGAGTGTTAGTGCACACCTACAGTCATTGAAAAGGGATGTTTTTCGATAGCTGTAAAATTTAGCCATGCCTTGTTTTAAGAAAAATAAACAGCTCTCAGTGTTTTTACGCAAAAGCCTTTAGGTGTCAGTACTGGAACTACAATCCCAATAAACAGTTATTTACCTTACTTCACATATGCACAGAGCACTTTATGAATGCATATCCATTACTGACTGCATCAGTGACCTACATGTGAAAACACCCTTAAGATTGTACATTTATTACCTAATTTATGCTCTCCCTCCATGAAGGAAATTCCTTCATCTTCTGTTGAAAGCATAGTCAAAAGCAAAATTTCTTGTTTTTAAGCATGTTTTTTTTTTGCTTGAGCTTCCTGAAAGAAGGGATCTTTTAGGTTAAAGATACCTTAAAAGGATTTTTGAAACTTTGCTCTTTGCCTCTGTATTGTGAATGTAAGCGAGTTATTTGGGTCAATTTTAATTTCTCTTTGACTTAGAGTCACTTCAGTTTCACTTCAGCTCCAAAATACATTTAACACAATTACCATGTAAATTACATCCTTGTTGTCAAGAATTGACATTCCTGTGAAACATAATGCTAATGTCATCTCAACAACAAATCCATGCACACTGTTCTCTTCACTGTGTTCTACAGGTATATAACCGCACTGACAGATTCTGAGGAAGAGGAAAGTGATGATGAACGAAAGCCACTGCAGGAACCAGTGGATGAACTCATGGCACTGCTGCAGAAAGCAGACCGACTGCACAGCTGTAATGGCGCAGAGAAAGCACAAGGGCTGAATGCTCTGCTGGAGAGGAAAGAAGAGGTATGTAAATGTCCTTTTTGGGGTCAGGTTTTTTTTTTTTAAAAGAAGTTCATGCTTTTATTCTGTAAAGGTGCATTAAATTTATCAGTGATTGTAAAGTGACTGTAAAGACATTTATAATGTTACAAAAGATTTCTAATTCAAATAAATGTTAAGCATCCTTTTCATCGAATTATCTTGAAAACACTTATCACAGTTTCTACAAAAATTAAGCAGCATAACTGTTTCCAGCACCAGCAAATATTAGTTTATTTTTTAGAGATTTATGAAAGATCATGTGACGCTGAAGATTGGAGTAATGATACTGAAAATTCAGCTTTGCCATCACAGGACTAAAGAGCATTTTAAAATATATTCAAATAGAAAACAGTTATTTTAAATTGAAAGAATATTTCACAGTATTACTCTTTTTATTGTATTTGTGATCAAATAAATGCGGTCAGCATAAGAAACATCTTTCAAAAAACATTTAGAAAAATCGTACTGACACCAAACTTTTGAATAGTACAGTAAATAGCTTCTGTTTTATTAATAAAAGTTATGCACACAGCCATGTATGCGCTTACAGTTTGATCAGAAGTGGCAGTACCTTTGGCGGTTGTCAAGAGCCTATGCAGATGCACATGATTTTGCGGTGGACCTTGCAGAGAAGAAGAGCCACGCTGAAAACGGTAATTACAGCTTTCATGATTACGGGTATATACAAAACTTAAAAATTCTGTCCTTTCGATTACCATGAAATGTTATTGAATTATCATAATTTGGTGGCTTTTATTGAATATTGATTCATTAAATTACTGAATTGCCGTATAACTTAAAGTAGATTAGAATAGTTAAATAATTAACTAATTAGTTTATGACCCATCTTGACAACACAACCACTTAACTAGAATCAGGAATAAGAAAAGTAGTGGCTGTCTTTTGGTTATGAATGCTATGTGTCCTGCATTTGCTCTTTATTTGCCTGCACACACCTTCATTTTGTTCCTTTTTGTCCTTCTCTTCCTGCTAATTAAATGTAACACAATAGAAACTCAGTCCACGTGTATATAGAGGGACAGGATCTACTAGTTCCGTTTCTGATCCTTCTTTTTTATTGTGTCTTTAATTGCTGTTCTCCAGTCACTTCTCTGAATGAATGCTTCAATAGCTATGTTTCCATCCAAATTTGCGAATTTAACTTAAAATTGGAATAGTGAATAAAATATTTGCAGCATTTCCATCCCTTGTGTTCAGGAGAACAAAATCGTCACATCCTGGGAAATTGGAGCAAAATATTTTGTAATTACATAACTTGCATCTCAGAGCGCACAGATGAAATGCAATAAATGCTGTCATGTTACCTTGCATTCAGATGCGTGTGCCCGGTTGCATAAAGCATGGGTTACATACATATAACAGAGTTGACTTGTATGTATGGTTGACATACATACAAGTACCGTCCAACTTTACCATAAACATAAATTGTAAGAATATTACTAACACTGATGAGTAACAGTGTGAGGTAAGGCTATTATTAGTGGTTCCAAACTAGTATTTGCTAATACAATAAAGTTGATAATTTGGTACCACCCAATGATGGTACCCACTAAATGAAATAAAATAAAGTGGTATTTTGGAAACTACATTTACCATGATGGTGAATACACAATGCTAACATGAACTGTTAATAAATATATGAACACTGATCCTGATGAACAGCTGCGTATAAAACCTTCCCAGCACGACGTACCAGTTAAGTAATACAGGGAGTGCAGAATTATTAGGCAAATGAGTATTTTGACCACATCATCCTCATTATGCATGTTGTCTTACTCCAAGCTGTATAGGCTGGAAAGCCTACTACCAATTAAGCATATTAGGTGATGTGCATCTCTGTAATGAGAAGGGGTGTGGTCTAATGAGATCAACACCCTATATCAGGTGTGCATAATTATTAGGCAACTTCCTTTCCTTTGGCAAAATGGGTCAAAAGAAGGACTTGACAGACTCAGAAAAGTCAAAAATAGTGAGATATATTGCAGAGGGATGCAGAAGTCTTAAAATAGCCAAACTTCTGAAGCGTGATCATCGAACAATCAAGCGTTTCATTCAAAATAGTCAAAAGGGTCGCAAGAAGCGTGTGGAAAAACCAAGGCGCAAAATAACTGCCCGTGAACTGAGAAAAGTCAAGCGTGCAGCTGCCAAGATGCCACTTGCCACCAGTTTGGCCATATTTCAGAGCTGCAACATCACTGGAGTGCCCAAAAGCACAAGGTGTGCAATACTCAGAGACATGGCCAAGGTAAGAAAGGCAGAAAGTCGACCACCACTGAACAAGACACACAAGCTGAAACGTCAAGACTGGGCCAAGAAATATCTCAAGACTGATTTTTCTAAGGTTTTATGGACTGATGAAATGAGAGTGAGTCTTGATGGGCCAGATGGATGGGCCTGTGGCTGAATTGGTAAAGGGCAGAGAGCTCCAGTCCGACTCAGACGCCAGCAAGGTGGAGGTGGAGTACTGGTTTGGGCTGGTATCATCAAAGATGAGCTTGTGGGGCCTTTTCGGGTTGAGGATGGAGTCAAGCTCAACTCCCAGTCCTACTGCCAGTTTCTGGAAGACACCTTCTTCAAGCAGTGGTACAGGAAGAAGTCTACATCCTTCAAGAAAAACATGATTTTCATGCAGGACAATGCTCCATCACAAGCGTCCAAGTACTCCACAGCGTGGCTGGCAAGAAAGGGTATAAAAGAAGAAAATCTAATGATATGGCCTCCTTGTTCACCTGATCTGAACCCCATTGAGAACCTGTGGTCCATCATCAAATGTGCGATTTACAAGGAGGGAAAACAGTACACCTCTCTGAACAGTGTCTGGGAGGCTGTGGTTGCTGCTGCACGCAATGTTGATGGTGAACAGATCAAAACACTGACAGAATCCATGGATGGCAGGCTTTTGAGTGTCCTTGCAAAGAAAGGTGGCTATATTGGTCACTGATTTGTTTTTAAATGTCAGAAATGTATATTTGTGAATGTTGAGATGTTATATTGGTTTCACTGGTAAAAATAAATAATTGAAATGGGTATAAATTTGTTTTTTGTTAAGGTGCCTAATAATTATGCACAGTGATAGTCAGAGGTGTAATGTAACGAAGTAATAATACTTCGTTACCGTACTTGAGTATTTTTTGGGAAAATCTGTACTTACTTAAGTATTTATATTTCAGTCAACTTTTACTTTTACTCCACTACATTTCTTAAACAAAATGTATACTTTTACTCCGATACATTTCCCCAAAGGATTTTCGTTACTTACTACAAAATAAAAAAGGAAGAACACAGACTGTAAACAAGCATGTGCAAACAAGTGCTCGCATAACCGCGCATGATTTCATTTTCCGGGTTGCGTCTGCTCCTGGAGCAGCTGAGGAGAGTGCGGCACGAGAGCGACCTCTAGAGGCGCTCTGTGATAAAACTATCACTGAAGCCTCGTACCGTTTGTTTTAACACGTGACGCGAGACTGCGCGGGGACACTTCAAAATGGATTTAAAACAGACAACAAAGCGGTATGTTATACAGTACACTACAATATATGTTTTCATATCAGTAAAGTAATGAGTTTGTTGACTAGACGCTGCATTAGTGTGTTTGCCGTCGAGACTGAGAGGATGCTGACGTTAGTAACGTTACCTCAATCGGTTCAATGTGACAAAAACACCAACTGTTTAATGTCACGATTGTTACCCTCTATTTGCATTAGTTTATATCCATTTGTTCGATTTTATGCATTCTTTATCCAGCGAAGATGCATATTTAAATTGTATCCTAATCCTGCAGTCGACAGAAACATACATCAGAAATGTGTTCGATTTCAGTTTTTTTTTATCGCACTTTAACACATATTTCATCAAGTGTTCTGAAATAGAATCCAGTAACGAGTGAAAGTTTACATATAATATGCCTTTGTGCGTAAATATGGCAATTTTTAAGCACGATTGTTTGGATTTATGTGAAATGGAAAAACTTATAATAGAGTTCATTTGTGACATTAAAGGTTAATGAAAGTGTTGTTCATTGTTAATTTCAATATTTACATTTTAACATTTTAAAGTTGCCTCTTACATTAATTATAATGCACTATGAATTAACGTGAATGATCAAGGTATAATTAATGTATTAGTATTTTTTATATTTAAAACTTACAATAAACATTTTGCCATTTTTTTAAAATTCAAAGCAAACAAAACAAGAAAGAGTTAAAACAATCTTGCTGCTCAAACTGTGTATTTAACAATTTTTACTAATATTTTATGCTTCTTTTGTATTTTGCATTTACTTTTACTTTTACTTTAAATACTTAAGTATGTTTAATCTCAAAAAAATACTTTTCATACTTAAGTACAAAAAATTTCACTTACTTTAAAACTTTTACTCAAGTAATATTCTAAACAGTGACTTCTGCTTCTACCAAAGTCATTTTCTGGTAAGATATCTGTACTTTTACTCAAGTATGGTTTTCAAGTACTTTATACACCACTGGTGATAGTCACCTGCACACACAGATATCCCCCTAAAATAGCTAAAACTAAAAACTAAAACTTCCAAAAAATATTCAGCTTTGATATTAATGAGTTTTTTGTGTTCATTGAGAACATGGTTATTGTTCAATAATAAAATTAATCCTCAAAAATACAACTTGCCTAATAATTCTGCACTCCCTGTATATTGGTACTTTTTGGTAATTTTATGCCTGAAACTATGACATTGCTTGCTTGATTTGCTCTTTATATATAGTAAAGTGATATACAGCTCGGCCTCGCATTTGCTCGTGAAGTTGAAGAGTGCACTCCGTGAGCACACTATAACATCTGACAGGACAGGAAAGTTTGTTTTTTCTGAGATGAGACTTACTTCACTATAATGACACTGGCCTGTCATCATGATGACTACAGACTTTAGCTCAGGCATTTAAGAACGATCAAACCAACATTTGAGATGCTGTGGAATGAAATTTCTCTTCTGGTTGGTCCAGTTATCCAATCACATCCTGCTGTTGAGGCAAAGTCACGTGAGTTTTTTTGTGCGCATCGAAATATTTAGTTTATGCGCATGTGTTCTTAGGGGATACAATTCGTATCCGCCTCAGTTGAGCTCAAACATTTTTTTATATGCATTTTTAGAATTTATGTGCATCTTGCATATCCTTATCTTCTGCGTATCCTTCCAGTGTTTCTTTTTAAGAAATATCCCAAACTGCTCATAAAAATAGGTTGATAGAAGCTAGTGTCAAATAGTTTTGGAATTTTTTTTGGTAACCTTGGCCAGATCTGTGCCTAGCCACAATTCGTTCTCTGAGCTCTTCCGGTAGTTCCTTTGACCTCATGATCTCATTTGCTCTGACATGCACTGTGAGCTGTAAGGTCTTATATAGACAGGTGTGTGGCTTTCCTAATCAAGTCAAATCAATATAATCAAACACAGCTGGACTCAAATGAAGGTGTAGAACCATCTCAAGGATGATCAGAAGAAATGGACAGCACCTGAGTTAAAAATATGAGTGTCACAGCAAAGGGTCTAAATACTTGGGACCATGTGATATTTCAGTTTTTCTGTTTTAATAAATCTGCAAAAATGTGAAGAATTCTGTGTTTTTCTGTCAATATGGGGTGCTGTGTGCACATTAATGAGGAAAAAATGAATGATTTTAGCAAATGGCTGCAATATAACAAAGAGTGAAAATTTAACGGTGTCTGAATACCCCATTAAAAAAAAACTATGTTGGTTGACCAAGGTGGCCCTTGGCTTTGTATTGTTGACAGAATTTGGCCCTTCGTGAAAAGTAATTGACGAACCCTGCTTTAGAGTTTTATTTAGTCTATAGGGGTGATAGCACATTGCTGCTGGAGTGTCACATCTCGTTTATTTTGTTTGAATTTTTCATTTCAGGAAAAAAAGTTGGTGAAGAGGCAATATCCATCAATCCACTGTGTGCAGAAGGTCATCAGTGGTGAGTTCATGTGTATATATTGAATTCATTTGTTGAACAATATGAAGCAGTACATTGTCATTGTATGTTTTAATCGTACATTTTAATTATTCGCTTTTGAAGAGAGATTGTGCACATTCTGTCTGCTGCAGTTCTGTCACATGCGTCCCAACATACTGTACAACTCGACAAACATCCATCACGTTTAGCAACACAGCGGTAGAGTTACTTTAACATGACATCACAGTTCTGCACAATCACTAAATTATGTTGTTTATTATTTGCATGCTTTTTAAAGCCTTGGTAGTTAAACTTTTTATCCACACACTGTTCTGACATGCACTTTTCTCCCCAAAGTGCACACAAACTAAAAATCTATCAAATAGAGCATAACTAATAAGTTCTCTTTTGAGTCTTATTGCGCTTTAACTGTCAAATACATACATAAATAGGGTTGCATAAACACAGTCAGTTATTTGTTTCGTGAACATAACGAGTTAGGAGAAAATCAGATGCGTGTGTGTGTGTATCATTAATGTGTCATTAATGTTAATCAAACAACAAAAGACAGAGAAAATCACTTCCTACTCTTGACTGAAGAACTTCATTAACTTAAATAAGAATCGATGTCTATTTAACTCATAAAGTGAAGTCTATGCAGTGTTTTTTTTTTCGTTTTTTGTTTTTTACTTTTGTCATTCAATTCCATACTTACTTCCATACTTTAGGCACTGTTTGTTTCAATTGCAGTTTTGTTCTTATTTTTAATAACAAAGATAAAATAATTAAATAAATCTTGTATCGATACATTTTTTACATATGGAGATTCATTTGGTTATACTACTCAGTGATTTGCAAAATAGTCTTAAAAACCAACATAAAAAAGAATCATGAATTGCAGCAGAGCCAAATGACGTCCATCTCCCGCTCCCTGGACATAATGGGTGGAGCCTGACATAGTCCAGCTCCACGTCTGTGGACCTAATGGGTGGAGTTATATTTAGCGCTAGGGTTAGAGTGTGGTTGGACTGTCTAGCTCCACCCATTACATCTAATGAAGGGGAGCTGGACATTAAGCTCCACCTATTGACTCTGCAGTGAGCAGACTTTACATTTCCATCACATTTATTCATTTGGCAAATGCTTTTATCCAAAGCGACTTAGAAGTGAAGAATACAACAAGCGATTGAGAGATGAGTTTTCAGCTGTCATTTGAATATTGCCAGGGATTCGGCAATCCTGATGAAGGTAGGGAGATCATTCCACCAGCATGGAGCAGTGGACGAGAATGTTCTGGAGAGTGATTTTGTGACTCTCTGTGATGATACCACAAGCCTTCGCTCCTTCAGTGATCACAGTTCTGGTGGGGTCGTATTGTAACAGTGATTGGAAGTAGGAGGGTGCTGAACCTGAGATCTGTAAGCAAGCGTCAACGCCTTGAACTCGATGCGAACAGCAAGGTGTAGCCAGTGCAGAGAGATGAAGAGAGGTGTGGCGTGGGCCCTTTGGGGCTCGTTGAAGACAAGGCGTTCTGCAGCATTCTGGATCATTTGTAGAGGTTTGAGTGCGCACAACGGCAGTCCAGCCAGAAGAGCATTGCAGTAACGACCAGGGTCTGGATGAGAAATTGTGTTGCTCAGTTAGAAAAGGCCTGATTTTCCTGATGTTGTGTAGTGCAAATCTGCATGACTGAGTCTTTGTAATGTGGTCTTTGAAAGTCAGTTGGTCATCAAAGAGTACTCCAAAGATTTCTGGCCGAATTTGATTTGATTAGATTTTTTTTTATCATGTTTTTATAATTATTCTGCAAGATTTTTCTTACCCTTACCCATTTTCTTACCCTGGCCACAATTTGTCTGATTCACATAAAACTGAGCATGTACATTTAGCATTCAAATATTAGGTTTGGCACGTGTGGTAAACATGGGTATTCTGAGGACATTACCAGAGGCTGCATAATGAATAACTCCCATATAATTTAAACTCCCAGCCTTGCCCGTATCTCTTACTGACTACTTTTTGCATAGAGTAGACTTTACTGTGACATTGTGTGGCCCTTTTATTCAACTATTTCAGTGTCCTCAAGTTGCTTTAAAGAGGTTTTGCAAATCTGTCCCTCATAAGTGAAACAAATTTATATACTTGTTTGTAGCACCTGGGCTCCTGTGTGTGTCTGAACATATATGTGGGTGTGCGTGTATGTGGGTGTCCTGCGCCGGAGGTGTTTTTCAGGCCTGCCCTTCTGGATATACTCATCTTACAAAACTCTCTTGATAGCATCACCACACCCCAGGAATGTAAACACATGCAAAGACAGCCCCAAGCTAACATGTAAATACACACACACCTACTTAATTGCAGTTGCTTGAAATTTCTGTGCTTTTGTTGCATTATTAGTGTATATACACTACTGTTCAGAAGTTTGGGTTTTTTTTATTTATTTTTTTTTTATTAAGCTATAAACCATTCAGTTTATCAAAAGAGACAGTATAAACTTTACAGTGCTACAAAAAAAGATACATCAAATAAAAGCTGTTCTTTCCAAACTGCTTTGTTTATCAAAGAATCTTGAAGAAAAAATGTATCAGGGTTTCGACAAAAATACTAAGCAGCACAGCTGTTTTCAACATTGCTAATAACAAAAAATGTTTCTTGCCCCCCAAATAAAAAAATAACTAGTTAATAAATAATTAGAATGATTTCTGAAGGATTATGTGACCCTGAAGGCTGGAGTAAAGGCCTCAATGTGTTTTAAATGTAGTCAAAGAACGAACCGGCGTCATTTTGAACAAAATCAGGCCAAAACGAAGTTCTTATCAGAAGTTTGAAACCGCTTACCAAACCAAGCTTTCAAGAAAAGTTCGCTCCGACTGCTAAACACCTTTGAACTACCATTGGTCATGACGATTATGTAATAGGTAGGTGGGTTCTGAGGCTCTGGCCTCTTCGATGTGGATGACTTCTCCGGTTCTTTTCCTCTGTTGAGTCTGTTGTTGGGGATAAACCGTTTAGGACCTTTGACCAGATATGTTGAATGAAAGACCAGGATTCAGAAGTGGTATCAATTAAATAAAATTTTGAATTTAAATTTTTTTCAACAGCAGAAGCCAGCTTCAAGTCTCACATGGAAGTTCGTAGGCCGCTCTGCGTACATTCACATTTCCAGAGTCCACTAACTAAATCATTACTAAGGTTAAAAAGATTCTAATTGGTTAAGACAACTAGACAAAACTGGTAATTTTCCACACATGGACAGATAGTCAGAAGCATATCTTCCTTCCATCATGATGCTGATGATCAGACCCTGAACTTAATTTGAAACACGAAAAGGCGTCTGCAGGTCTGAAGAGTGCCAATTGTCCACCAGTACCCATAAAGGACCTGTACAGAATACTTAGCGCACATACAAACAAACACATGATTCACAGCTGCTTCCAGGCTGAAGTTGATCTTAGCTCTGCTCTGAGCAGGAAACTTTCCCAAAACACACTGATAAGTTGTACTTTTCTCTCAGTGAGAGGTACAAACAATATTCATCATTATTTTCTAGTGTTTGAAAATGAAAAGTAAAAATAAATGCTTTAACATTAGTCATTCAAATAATTTAATATTTAGAAAGATAAACAACTGGAGAGCTGCTTTATAGTAAAAATTGAAGTGTATTTCTAATTGAAGAGACACTGACACAGTTTTTTTTTTCGTGTTTAATAATGCAAAGCTGTTGGATTTAAAGCAATCTTTTGTATAAAGTGCTATATAAATAAACATGACGTGACATCACTTGACTGGAGTGTAGAATTGCAGAGCTTGCGCAAACATACACATCTCTATGATCAATTGCTTTCTTAACTGCTGTTTTCTCATTGCTTTCATTTTTGTTATGTTTATTTTGTTATTGAGAGGAAAGCACGTAGCACATATTTGCATATTTGTCTAAACGTCAATCTCATCAGTGTGGGCGCCGTCGGGATGTTCACTAACAGTTTATTTCTGCAAAGGCATTTCCAACTTCTTTTTACCCCTAAACGAAAAAACAACTTTGCTGTGAGTATATCGGAGCCTTTAATGATGCTCAAAATTTAAGCTTTTCCATCACAGGAATAAAGCTTTCCATAGATCAGGTCAGTTTTGGCTCCCTTTAGTTTAATTCTTTGTGAGCTGTATTGGTTTGACTGTTTTGATGGTGGCCAATCAATGCTGAAAAAAAATCAATGTTGCTGTGGTCAGACACTTTGTGATTCTTTGTCTGTTTGCATTTGTTTGGTTACAGGGTGTCTTAACGAAGTTATGTTCACTGATCTCTGTGTCTGTATTTTGCCTGTGTAAATCCCTGTGCAATGCCTTCCGTTCCCTCACAGATGCCAGGATTATCAAACAGACCCCAGAGTAGGGTCGTTGTGACCTACACACATACACCTCCATTACTGCTTCTGTTATCTGTCCTTGGCATTACAGTTGGTTTTCATCGAGGATCTTGCCTTCAGCTCATTTGAATTCTGTCCTCAGTGCACTGCCATGACTCTGCTTGTTGTTTTTTGGCCAAATTCAAGTAACATGAGCAGAACTAAATTCAGTATAAATCATCTGTAAAATCTTATCATTTATTAATTTAAATTCAATTAGAATTACACTACTGTTCAAAAGTTTGGAGATGGTAAGACTTTTTTTAAATACCTTTTGAAAATTCTTATTCTTACCAAGGCTGTATTTATCAACAGTAATAGTATTGTCAATAGTATTGTGACATATTGCAATTTTCAGTATCATTACTCCTGTCTTCAGTGTCACATTATCCTTCAAAAATCATTCTAATATGCTGATTTGCCGTTGAAGAAACATTTCTAATCAATGTTGAAAATTCTGAGATTTTGAAACCCGAAAAAAGTGCATCCATCCATCATAAAAATAATCCATACGGCTTTAGGGGGTTAATAAAGGCCTTCTGAAGTGAAGCAATGGGTTTTTGTAAGAAAAATATGCATATTTTAAACTTCAGAAACTATTAGAATTAGCTTCTGGCAGTTTTCAATTTATGCCAGAAGAGTAACCTCTGACCTGATGCACGATGTATTGACGAAAGCGCAGAGGATTGAGCAAAACAAAACAATGGTCACGAATTAGAAGTCTAAAAACAAGACTTTTTCAAGAGAAATGTCAGAGGATTTCGATGTAAGAGAAGAGGAGCTTAAGTTTGCTGCACAGCCCTATTTGTTTCAACCGCAACAGGTGTCTAAGCTTACACTACTCCTATGTTGCGTCAGAGGTTTCTCTTTCACTGTAAATTGATGCGTAAGGCTGTCTGCCAGAGGGAAGTTATTATAGTTTATAAAGTTTTAAATATGGACGTTTTTCTTACAAAAACGCATCACTTCACTTCAGGAGGCCTTGATTAACCCACTGGAGCTGTCTGGATTACTTTTATGATGGATGGATGCACTTTTTGGGACTTCAAAATCTCACACCCCCTTCACTACCATTATAAAGCTTGGAAGAGTCAGGATATGTTTTAATAAATCTCCGATTGTGTTTGTCTGAAAGCAGTTAGCAGTTATGGCTTGAGGGTGAGTAATTCATGGGATAGTTTTCTTTTTTGGGTGAACTATCCCTTTAAGTTCCTCTTTTAAAGTTTTTATTAAGCAGTCATTGAAAAGATTTTTAGAGCAGTCATAGCACACTATTTGTGGCATCATGGAAACTTATCAACCGCATGACAACGTCCTGGCAGCCACGCACAACATTCTAGCATAATGTAAAACTGCAATTTATGCAGTCAGTTTTTTTTAAGTGAACCTGTATTAGAAAGTCCTGATACAACAAGTGTGTCCATCTACAGCTCTTCTTTTTATGTGCAATTATTTGATGAGGTTTGTCATTTATTTTTTCAGATTCCCTGTGCTGAAGGTTTTTGCCATTGTCAAGTTGGACATTTATCCTTATATTCCACATCATAGCTGGTTTTCCTCGCACACACAGAGCGAACGTTTCACCTTGAATGGCAAAGACGGCTCTTGTCATTGAGACTTTACTAAATACTCAGCCCAAGGTGATGAGAGAGAACTTTCTGTTCTGAGCCGAGAGGTGAAAGGAATCTGTTCTTTCTGTCAATCAGTTTAACTCTTAGACCTCTTTGTTTGTGGCCAGTTGTTCAGGGGATTTCTCTGCCCATGAGGAAAATACTGGTTAAACTTACATAATCTTCTGGCAGCCACTTAATCTTAGTGTTCTGCTGATTTTTTTTTTCTTTTCTTTCTATGTGGTGCGTGTTTGTATATGAGTCTATATAATATTTCAACTCACCGAAAGTACTCAAAGCAACTGTCTGAAACAACTTATGGCCAAACCACACTTTTTCTTGTACAAATGTTTTCTCTCTCTCTTCTAGTGTTTTCCTCTAGTTTTTTTTTGTTCTATATGCCCCCCCCCCCCCCCCCCAAAAAAAAAAAAAAAAAACTAGAATAAACTTTACAGAAGTTTCACTCCAGTACATTGGAAACTGCCTGAAGCTCACAAAACCTCCCCGACCTGTTCTAAGCATGAAGAAATATAATAGAGTAACAAACATCTGCTTGTTTTCTTTAACACTCTACGATTTTTGTGGACGCATGTTGTCCTTCGATGCAACTAGATTTGCATTTCCTGAAGGAAATATCAGTGCTTGCGAGGCAGTAAAAGAATAAAGCTGTAGGTACTGGGATTTAGACTTTTGTTCTGCATGAACAAGATGCTGTTCAGAGCCACTTCATACCTGACTGTCTTCATTGTCAACAGTGAGCATGCAATTTGTTTTTTGTTGACTGTGCTCGAAAGCCAATGCAAGTCAGATGCTTGAATGAACCACTCACTCAAGTTCATATGCAAATAAATGCTGTAAAGTATGCGTTCGAAAATGCATATGCTCGGGGTGTGACTACATCTCGTGCCACGAGTTCTCACGATATTAAAACATGAACGTTTTTTCTTGTCGTTGTAAAAAGCTCTCGCCATATCAGCATGACAGAGTTGAGTTTGTGGCAAAACCTTGTACAGTGCTTGCATTATATTTTTTTGTCTTCTACTGCATATGATCATTTATACTAAAAGTAGAACTGAAGTGAAATTTATTACAAGATGATTAGAATTTCAAAAACCTGCACTGTTTTGCATTTTGTGACCTTACCTCCAGTTTTACAGAGAGGGCTTAAGCCTAGTCCCAGACTAAAATGCATGTTTGAGTTGTCTTAAATGAAATATGTCAGTGCAAGATGTTTTTAAATTGTGTCAGTGCCATTGTTTTGTCTAAAGATGCACACCAGTAATGCTTTTTTTCTCTAAGCCATGTATATAAAAGCTACTTAAATGCTGTTATTGAACTAAGGCCTAATCTTTGCTTAATCTAAGCTCTGTCCATGAATCCGGGCTTTAGTCGAACAAAAGAGTCATACATTTCGTCATTGAAGATTTCTTAATAGTGTTAAAATATTGTGTCATTCTTTATTCTCATTTATGAGAATAAACCTTACACTCTAAAAATGATTGGTTTGTTTCAACCCTTGTTTGGGTCAAATACAGTGGTGAGAATTTACTGCCAATACACTGCCAATTTTGCAGGTTTTTCCCACTTACAAAGCATGTAGAACTCTAATTTTTATCATAGGTACTCTTCAATTGTGAATGATGGAATCTAAAGCAAAAATCCAGAAAATCACATTGTATGATTTTTAAATATGTCATGCGATAAAATGCTAATTAAATAAGTATTTGATCACCAACAAACCTGTTAGTTTTTCTTTAAGAAGCCCTCCTGTTCTCCACTCATTACTTGTATTAACTGTACCTGTTTGAACTTGTTACCTGTATAAAAGACACCTGTCCACACACTGAAACAGACACCAACCTCTCCACAATGGCCAAGACCAGAGAGCTGTGTTAGGACATCAGGGATAAAACTGTAGACCTGCACAAGGCTGGGATGGGCTACAGGACAATAGGCAAGCAGCTTGGTGAGAAGGCAACAACTGTTGGCGCATTTATTAGAAAATGGAAGAAGTTCAAGATGACGGTCAGTCTCCCTCGGTCTGGGGCTCCATGCAAGATCTCACCTCGTGAGGCATCAATGATCATGAGGAAGGTGAGGGATCAGCCCAGAACTACATGACAGGACCTGGTCAATGACCTGAAGAGAGCTGGCACCACAGTCTCAAAGAAAACCATTAGAAACACACTACGCCGTCATGGATTAAAATCCTGCAGCACACGCAAGGTCCCCTTGCTCAAGCCACCACATGACCAGGCCCGTCTGAAGTTTGCCAATGACCATCTGGATGATCCAGAGGAGGAATGGGAGGAAGTCATGTGGTCTGATGAGACAAAAATATAGCTTTTTGGTCTAAACTCCACTCGCCGTGTTTTGAGGAAGAAGAAGGATGAGTACAACCCCAAGAACACCATCTCAACCGTGAAGCATGGAGGTGGAACCATCATTCTTCGGGGATGCTTTTCTTCAATGGGGACAGCATATAGCATTGACAGCATTGAAGATGGGTCGTGGCTGGGTCTTCCAGCATGACAACGACCCGAAACACACAGCCAGGGCAACTAAGGAGTGGCTCCGTAAGAAGCATCTCAAGGTCCTGGAGTGGCCTAGCCAGTCTCCAGACCTGAACCCAATAGAAAGTCTTTTGAGGGAGCTGAAAGTCCCTATTGCCCAGCGACAGCCCCCGAAATTTGAAGCATCTGGAGAAGCTCTGTATGGAGGAGTGGGACAAAATCCCTGCTGCAGTGTGTGCAAACCTGGTCAAGAACTACAGGAAACGTATGATCTCTGTAATTGCAAACAAAGGTTTCTGTACCAACTATTGAGTTCTGCTTTTCTGATGTATCAAATACTTATGTAATGCAATAAAATGCTAATTAATTACTTAAAAATCATACAATGTGATTTTCTGGATTTTTGTTTTAGATTCCGTCACTCACAGTTGAAGAATACCAATGATAAAAATGACAGACTTCTACATTCTTTGTAAGTGGGCAAACCTGCAAAATCGGCAGTGTATCAAATTCTTGTTTTCCCCACTATATGGACAAACCCAAACCCAAATTGGGTTTAAAAATTTTATTTAAAAATTTGGGTTTGTCCATATGTGACCTGGTTGAAACAACCCAGCATTATTTAGAGTGTTGCATATGCATATCCTAAGCGACTTGATATCTCAAGACATTTATGATGCTAATTTAAATATAAACTTAAATTTCAAATGATTGAGGTTGGTAAAAAAATTTTTTTTAAATCTTATGTTTTAAAAAATAAGAAGTCTCTTATGCTCAAGCCTTACATCTAAAGTACAGTAAAACAGTAATATTGAGAAATATCAGAATAGTATGTTTTAAAGAATATTTATTTGAAAGTTTTGTAACATTATAAATGTATTTATTGTCCCTTTTCATCAATTTAATGAATGGTTGCTAAATAGATGTATTAATTTCTTTTTAAAAACAAAAATCTTACTGACCCCAAACTTTATGGTAGTGTATATTACATATTGCAGTGTATTACTGTTACATCTCTGTTTGTTTTGGATTCTGTTTTTCCTCTGTCACATCTCTTTGTTCAGATTTTCCCGGCATTATTTAGTTGTCTTAGTAACTGATTTGAGTTTCAATTCAGGGGCCAGTTGCACCAGCTGGACATACACCCGGTCATAAGACTAAGTTTAACATAAAATGCATTTTAAGTCCTGTGTAGAATTAATACCTGTTTCACCATCTGGGTGTAGCGCACGTCTGAGACTAAATCTTACGCCTAGTCAAAGGTAGGTGTAAAGTGAGAAGTCTTGACTTGTTTCCATGTTGAAAATAGAGGCAAATAAAAATGTTGAGATGATGGCGCATCTGGTATACAGATCTGCTGTCGTCTTGTTTTTCAGAACAGTCTTCGATACTAAAGGTGGGTCGGGATTATCTGATAAATTTGAAAGCGTTATTACTTATACTTATATAACTTGCTCCAAAAATTTATGTACTCTACTCTGTAAACAGGTCTAGCCAACAATTTGCTCCCTAAATTTTACTTCGTGTGAACAGCTGTTATCATTTGCCAGATAAAAATCTGTGGTTTATTAGTTACTGAATTATTTTGCTTGCATACTAAAATATTCATATACTTACTGAATTGCTAAATAATTTTTTTTTTCGGCTCAACAGTAATTTTTCATCTATTCGTCTATTCGTTGGAGCCAATAAATTCACATTTGTAACCATAGTAACGCGAACGGTGTCTCGACTAACAGTGCTGTAGAACATATCAGCGTGTACGTGCATCGTCTACGCTAAGTGCAGCTGTGCCTAGTCGTAGTTTCCGGTGGTGCAACAGTATTTATCTGAAAGATGGACGTAACTAAGTCCTGCGTAGAGCTTACACCCAACTTTTTTACGTCCAGTATAAATACCCTGTATATATACCCTGTCTCTGTCTGTTTGATGTCTGCTTTTGTGCATAGATGTTGTTTTCCTAGTCGAATCAATTAATCTTGTTCTCTATTTAAATGGTTCTAATTTTGATGTAGCAGAAGTTAAAGAAAAAAAAAGCGTTTTTCTCATCCACCCCCATCGGAAACACACATGGTCTCACCAGCTCACCCCACCCTCCACATACCACTCCAATGGTGCCGTCCATTTCTGCCCTCCAGCGCCTCTCTGCACCAAGTCCTCTGTCCCTTGATCAAGATGGCCGCCATGCCAGAGCCTCGTCCCAATATGGCTGCTGCCATTCCAGAGATGGCCACACCGGGAATGGATTAATGGCTCATGAGCCCCTGAGTCCATTGCAGTGTCTTCTCCAGCCCCTGAGTCCACTCCAGTGTCTACCAGTCCACATCCAAGGAGGTTGTTCTTGTACGGCCAGCTTGATTTTCAGTTTAAGTGTGTCTTGTCAATTATCTCGTTTAGCTCCCTTTGTTTGCCTTGTATATACCCTGTGTTTACCCTTAGTCTCTGTCGGTTCTCGTTTGTCCATTAATGTTGTTTCCCCTGTATTTCTTTATTAAAGTAAATGTTTCTCCATTTCTCCTTGTCGTGCGATCTAATACAACATGTCAAGTAACAATTACAATGACTGCATTTACAGATAGAAAACTAGAAATCAAATTTTGGTCAGTGTTACCAAGTGGAATTTTGAGTATTATTAAATACTGTGCAGACAATATTGAGAAAATGAATGGAAATGATTCCAATAGCTGTGGATTATATAAATTATTTAATTTTTATAAAGTTTATAAAAATGTAACTACATTTGTTGCAGGACAATTTTAGAGAAGAAATAATTGGAATTTCAATAGATCGCTGCCTTGCAAGCATATCTTCTGCTGGTTTATTTCTACTGATATTACTTTCATACAGTAATTTTTTGATACGTTCTTGTTCACGAAGTATCTACTAATGGTAAAAACTTTTTATTGGAGATTTTTATTCATAATGCCTCTGTGGAGGGAAACCCCAGATTCCTAGAGTGGGGAAATGTGTCAGGTGTGTGACGGCAGGAGTTCTGCCACTTGCTTCTATTGCTTAGCTGTGGATAAATGTTCAGGCCTCTGGCCATTGCCAGAACATGACAGCAATTAATATAAACACTTCACAAACCAATCTGTGAAAGGAGGGGGAAGGAATTAGCCCCAGGAACATTGAGCAAACTTCAACCCACCTGTACTCTCTCTGCCAACAGTTGTTATTAGTAATCACTTCTGGTATGTCTTCATGTTGCTTCAGTTCACATTTATTTGCAATTCATCATGCTTTAGACACATTAAAAGCTATTATTGTTGATCTCTAACTTTGTCCATCCAGTGCCATCCATGTTGCTATTTTAATAACATGATACTTTACTGTATGTAACATTTTAGTTTGCAGTGTCCCTGTTACACGCAACATTTAGTTACTATAATATTAACTATAAATTTAGCACAATTACACATAACTAAGTATAATACTAACCCTATTGTAAGTGCATATACTTAATATTACTCAGTATTTAAATCTATAATTGCACGTTAACAAGGACTCCTTAAAATAATGGGTAGGGTACAACAGGGCTGAAGGTGCCTTTGATTTTATTTTCCTCTAAACCACTAGATGGTACAGCTTGCTGCAGAACTTTCCTAACCGTCCGTTTTTCAAGATGGCCGTGTAAATTTGTCTGATCCTTGATACGATTTCGGGAAGCAGCGCAAAGTTAATTCTGAGGTAGTTTGATCTATTATTTGATTTAAATGTGAATCGAAGAAAGTAGTTTATATTTTGAGACTTGGGTCTTTTTCAATAACAGAAGAATATGTTAAAGTGTGGTATTTGGGGTAAAAAGCGCACCTGCTGTAACCTGCTGCAAAAGGCAAAAATCTACATGATAAACAGCTGGCTGACTTTTCCATTTGTTCAGTTGGCATGGTTAGATTCAGATGGTAAATATCATCATATTTCAAATTGGGTATCCTCCTTAGAAATAATACCCATATTTATAATGAAACTATCATTTTTTAAAAATATTATGTTAAAATGAATTCTTATTATATTTATCAAAATAAACAGAAAATAGTTAAAACTTTGCTGACGTGATTGTTTTGAACAAGTATTAACCTAGATATTGTTAAAAACATATTATTTTAGCTAAATTATTTGTATAGTTTTTAATTTTTTTTGCATACAGACAACATTCTAAAATGTTTTAAACAACTAAAAATCCTGTATGCTGCCAGGCCAGTATTTGGCAATGTCTGTGAAAAAACACTATGTGCCTATATACTGAACACATAATACACATGCACATGATGTAATTGTTTTCATAAATTAGCATTTTTGTAGTTTACACAGAAACGATAACTGTATAGTTTTCAAAACCTTCAAAACCAAAACCTTTTCAAAAGTTTGCGTTTTCAGGCCTCCAAAACGCTGTTGTCATGTAAATGAAAGGTCAAAACACAAAAAAAGTTTTTAGTTGAAAAAGGTGTCGTGTAAACGGCCCCAAAGTGTATAACCACTTTACAATAAGGTTTCATATGTTAACATTATGGGGCGAGCGTTGAGGGCAGTTGTGGCCTGATGAGAGTCAGATTTGTAAGTTCGAGTCTCATGTGCGGAATTATCATGAAAGAAGTTTCCTAGGTAAAAATTGCACATGAACTCCCTCCCATTGCGAAACTTGAATGCGTTGAGCTCGTAATCATCATTTCCGAAGTGGGAATAATCAAATTTCTGATAGCACCTGAAGGCAGCATCAGTACCTGCAGTAAATGGAAGTGGGGTGAGTGAATGAACAGAGCTCTCTTTCACTCTCATTACCCACAACTGAGGTGCCCTTGAGCAAGGTACCTAACCCCTAATCGCTCCCTGGGTGCCACAGCAGAAATGGTCCAAGTTGTTATAATATTAGTTAATACTCTGTGAACATTTTTTATAATCTAACATTACCAAAGGTTAATAAATGTCATGCATTATCTAATGCTAACAAATGAAACCTGTAAAGTGTTACCAATGTATCATCCCCTTTCATCTTGAGTTGCTTGCTTCACTTAGCTTGTTGTAATGTATTTTGGGATTACATTATCCGTAAAGGACATATTTGATGCTGTCTTAGAATTTGGCCAAAATGTGGTATCTTAGAGAGCAATATAATGTTAGAAACAGCAAACAGTGTGCCTATGATTACTTTAAAGTGCTGTCTGTGTAGGCAGCACACTTAGTTTTGCAACAAAGGTGTTGATTTTGAGGTATTAACCCCCAGAGATCTCATCACAGACTTTCTGATGTTCTGTTGTGTTTTGTCATCCTATTTTTGGTGTAGAGTTTACTTTAACAGACCTTCATTGCACTATTGTGTCTCACAGTAGCCACTAGCCAGACAGAGAAATTGTCAAAACTTGCCCAAGTGGTTGTTTGCTTTGGGAGGAAGTAGGTGAAATGTGTTCTTAAACTGTCTGTCCTGCAGCGATGCACAGCTCAAAGAACCACTTCCTCAACAAGGTGATGCAATGTTCATTCTCAGTCATCTTCCCTCCTAAACAGATAAACTGATGTTATTCAGTGCATAGTCAGAATTCATTTCAGCTTTTTCAGTCCAAGAACTGCCCACTTTGACAGTTTGAGCAACGCATAGAGTGGGTTTGTTACATTTTTACCTGCTGTTTGCCAGAAACTGTATAGACTTTCTAATGAAAAGTTCTTATATTTGGATGACATAATTTCTGATCACACAGACATAACTTGAAGAACAAAGCGGAATTTGCCATTTTATTTGTACACATATAGTGTAATTGCTGTTAGTACACAAATAACCTGGCAAACTTTAATTTCTCTTCTCATTTCAGCCTTACTAAATGTGATTTGGTTTCTAGTTATACATAAACAAAAAATACATCGCTTTACTCTCGAAAGTCAGCCAATCAGATTAAGTCTTGCAACATTGAGATGTTCAGATGGTCAGTTAACAGACTGTGGGTGGTCCATGGACGTGCCGCCTGCGGCTGAGACTATTCAGTACAGCACAATCTTGACTTCATCAATGAATAAAAATGCTTGAGAGAGAATTTATCTTGATATAAATGTTCTTGCAGGCTTTTTGTTACTTGGATCCCTTCCTGCATGCATTTAACTCTCCTTTATTTTGCCATGGAATTGCAGCCTAAAAAGCCAAAGCTTAATACACACACGCATCCCAGTGTAGCTGAGTTTAGTAAGTCTGTCCATCACGTTATATCTGTGCTAGTATTGAGTTTCTCTCTGGTGAGCTCAAGGTCAAAGCCTTTTGGATACAGGCTGTCCCCCCAATCAAACTCAGACAAATGGAGGCCTCTCACCTCCTGTGACAGTCATTCGACCTCTTCACCCCTTGATCGTACACATAAAAGGTGTTTGTGCCTGGCTCCATTGTCTGGCTGTGAGTACCAGCAGGAATTACGTTGCTATGGTGGAAAAGCTTTGATCACCTCTCAAAACACCCCGCAAAACACTATAACTACACAGAACATGTACTCACGCACATCGGCCTTTTCTTTCTTTCTTTCTTTCTTTCTTTCTTTCTTTCTTTCTTTCTTTCTTTCTTTCTTTCTTTCTTTCTTTCTTTCTTTCTTTCTTTCTTTCTTTCTTTCTTTCTTTATTTATTTCTCTCTCGCTCTCTTTCTCTCTTAATATTTTCCTTCTGTGAGAATTTGAAATTTGTAACACAGAAATAACTGTGTGGTTCAAAACTGCTTTATCTGCCTCTGGCAGCATGAACACTTGAATGTTCTGGTATGATTTTGTAAAAGGTTTATCATTAATAAATGCTGCTTTGACATAGTCCTTTTATATTTACCTGTTTTAAATGCATATTGCCCACCTTGCAGTTTATTTAGTAATTGTTCCCTTTCTTTCTGGTTTTCTCTGTGTAGGTATGCTATACTTTGTGGACTCCTGACAGATTATGAATCTATTCAGAATAAAATTAAAAATGGCTACCTTTTTAAGGTGAGTGTAAGAGCTCTTTCATCCTGCTTTGTGTATATTTGTTCTTTACACAGTGTCCTAAATATTTGTATGTTTTAATTGGATTTAACTTAATGGATAATTGTAGATATATCAAATTAAAGGTATTTTTTTGTTTATATTCTGTCCAGCTTGTTCAAAGCTTAAATTCAGACAACAGAATGTTAAAGCAATTCAAATGGACTGTTTATATCTGAGCTTGAGTCAACATAGGAAGTAGTTACTTCCATTTTTAGTTACTTCCAGATGTTCCAATTACAAATTTTACACATTTATTCTTGTGCTTCATGTAGAGAAGAGTTGAAAAGCAGTGAATGATGAACAGTGATCTCAGCATAAGGTCATTTCAGTTGATTTCAATGATTGTATGTGTTGATGTGAGCATAACATCAGCTTCTGTGAGAGTTAATGTTCATAATCTTATCTGATATGAGAGGAAATGGAATGAGGGTAACACACACACACACACACACACACAAAAACACAAACACACATATTTCATAAGAGCAGATCAGTCTCTGATACACGTAGCATTTTATCTTGGCTGTCAGCTTGATTTCCAAACACCACACACCTGCAGAGCACTGGCAGGTGAGCTAGCAGTGAGAGAGAGGAGCTGAATGACAGATGTGTGTGGTGGGTTTTTATATGTTCATGCGAGACAGTTCGGGAGAAATATTTGTGGTATCTGAGCTGTACAGATCAGCAAAAAAGACAAGTCGTGCCACAATGAAAGAAATCTCTCTCTCTCTCTCTCTCTCTCTCTCTCTCTCTCACACACACACTCACTGACTCACTCACTCTGCCTTTGTCTCTGTCTCTCTCTATGTTTCAAGGATCATCTGCATAAAGCGATTGAGTTGAAACCTGAAGATCCTCTGTCATATTACCTCCTGGGCCGCTGGTGTTATGCTGTGAGTGACAGAACATTTGGTATATTCATGACATTGTGGTATCCATCCATCCATTTCAAGTGCTGGAAGGCCAAAACTTGTAAAAAAAAAAAAAAGTCAAAATGATAATAATACTTTAACTAATGAAAATGTCTGTAGACAATACACACTACTGTTAAAAAATTTGGAGTTGGTAAGATTTGTGTAAATGTTGTTGAAAGCAGTCTCTTTTGCTCTCCAAGTCAGCAATTACTTGTACAGTAAAATTATTTTTTACCGTTTTTCTATTTTAATATATTTTAAAATGTAATTTTCAGAAACATTACTCCAGTATTCAGTGTCACTTCAAAATCATTTTAATATGCTGATTTGATTCTCAAAAAACATAGCTTATTATCAATGTTGAAAACTGCATTTAAGTTACATTCTGTCAGGATTCTTTGAATAAGAATTTATTGAAAAAGACATCTTTTATTACATTATAAATGTCTAATGCTAATGTTTTGATCAATTTAATGTATTGTTGCTGAATTAAATATCATTCTGAGCTCAAACTCTTGAGCAGTAGTGTATATTTTTACAGTGAGTGCAGTCTGTGTAAAAATTAAAGTATGTAGAGAAAAAAGTCTTGGAAGTTGATGATCAAAAATGTGTGAAACCTACTGTATTCTGACTAAATCAGTGCAGTAAAAATCATTTTAATTCAATAGTGAAACATCCTTAAAATAAGATGAATTAGCTTATGTGATTAGCTTTTCAAATAAATTTACTTGTTCTTCAAAGAACATTTCTTGAATGAAATCACGAGAATCACGCTTCTCAATTGTCCAAAAAAAAGAAATTAATCAGTTCTTATTTAAGATTGTCTTTTTAACATGTTTTGTGTGCAGGTGTCACAATGTACGTGGATTGAGAGGAAAATCGCTGCTACTCTGTTTGGAGAACCACCCAGTGCCACAGTCCAGGACGCCCTGCAGAACTTCCTCAAGGTGGGATGTAACTGATTACCTGCCCATTGATTGACTTTATAACGAGCCTCTTTGAAGTGTATGTCATGAATGTTTAGATGGCTGATAGGACTGTCCTCAACGAAATAAGAGAAAAATTATTTTCTTTTTATAAAACAATAATTTTCTGGATGCCAGAATTTTTTTAAAGCCATTGTAGCCATTTATGTCTTACATTTATTTCAGTTATGTGTTATAGCTTCACCAATTTGTCGTTACGAACAATTTGTATATATATATATATATATATATATATATATTATATATATATATATATATATATATTTTGTATGAACCCTGGAGTTTACTTAAGTAGAAAACCTAAGCTCATATATGTGGCTTGTGAAGTGTTTATATTTTGCATGATTGTGTAATTCTCGTAAATGTCTACTGTGTTATTTATTGCTCGGATTATAGAGTGGAAGTTTACAACCTGCAATGGTAATTGTTTAATATCTCATTTAACACGCAAAATGTTGGGAGAATTCACCCTAGGCGTTTGCCTGGCAGCAGTGCAAGCATTCTTTGAAGAGAGATGTTTTTTCATAATCTCATTTAATTATCAACACCTGAAATGCAAAAGAAATAAAAAAATCCTGTTACATAAACAACCGGTTTTAGATTTCAACAGTCTGTAGTCAATAAGTCTGACTTATTCAGTCTGTGGAGGACAGAATGTGTTTGTTTACTTTGTCCTGTGTTTGATTCTACAGGCAGAAGAGATCACTCCCAAGTACTCAAAATTCAACTATGTGTTTTTAGCAAAGGTAATGACTCTTTTGTTTGAGGTCTTGATTATTTATGTTAATATTAAGTTAATGACATTAGGCTCTGTTCTAAACCTAGTGATCTGTCTTGCTGTCTACCACCTACATAGACCTACATCTTAGCTGAATTAAGTATTTACCAATATGGAATATCTGTCAAGGTTGATTGCAAACAAAACAACAAACATGCAGGAGCACTGGATAACAAGAAATGCGGGAGGAAGTAAGCTCACTACAGTATTCACTTATGTAAACTATGGGGCCATTTACATGACACCATTTTTAACTAAATGCAGAAAACTTTTTATAAGTTTTGTCCATTCATTTACACAACAATTTTGATGGCCTGAAAACGGGAACTTTTGAAAGCAGGTTTCAAAGCTCAAGTTTTGTAAATGATACCGTTATCGTCTCTGTGTAAACTACTAAAATGCGAATTTGAGATAACAGTGACGTCACGTAGTGTTTCTTTACAAAGTGACATCACCAACTACTGATCTGACAGCATAATACAGCGATTTTAGTCGTTTTCAGTTTGTAGTACATTGTTGTCGTGTAAACGTACAAAAGGCTAAACAAGGAACAGGTGTAACAAGTCGAGTAGGTATGTCAACAAAAATGAGAACCTTTTAGAAACCAAAGAAACACAGGAAACAAAGAGTTACAAACTAAAAGTCCCGGAAAATAAAACAGAAACAAAACTGGACATTATAGTATCCTACTTGGGCAAAAACTTTTGTTATACAAAATATGTACTTAAAAAGAGTAATAGTTACATTTCAATAGCATGTGTCAAATCCACATTTAAATCTGTTAGAAGTGGATCATAAATTTTGCTTTTCAGCCCCAGTTACTCTAAAATAATGTATTTTTCAGGCATATTCAGCTAACGTGTGTTAATTATTTTTATTTCACTGATTTCAGTTTTTGGTAATGAATGAAGTATAAATAGATTTGCACTACCGATCAAAAGTTTTCAATACTTTTGTTCAGAAAGCACTCATCAAGGGCACATTTGAACTCTCAATTCATAAAAGACCACACAAAAATATTAAGCAGCACAACTTTTCAATGATTTTTGAAGGATCATGTGATACTGAAGACTGGAGTAATGATACCTCCCCACTGTCTTTGATTGATTTTTACCTTTGGAACAGCTTTTACATAGGTAGCACACATACTGACTACATAGGCAGCTCACTAGACTTTAAAACTGAGCCAGTAAAGCCTTAAAAGAAAATGAAAAAAAGCAATACAGTGGTGTCAAGAAGTGTTTGCCCCATCCTGATTTGTCATACTTCAATGTTTCAGGTCATCAAACAAATTTAAATATTATTCAAAGATAACACAAGTAAACACAAAATGCAATTTAAAATGAAGGTTGTTATTAATAAGGGAAAACAAAATCCAAACCTACATGGCCCTGTGTGAAAAACTGATTTCCCCCTAAAACTAATAATTGGTTGGGCCACCCTTAGCAGCAACAACTGCAATCAAGCGTTTGCGATAACTTGCAGTGATTCTTTTACAGCGCTGGAGGAATTTTGGCCCACTCATCTTTGCGGAATTGTTGTAATTCAGCCACATTGCAGGGTTTGAGAATGAACTGCCTTTTTAAGGTCATGCCACAGCATCTCAATAGGATTCAGGTCAGGACTTTGACTAGGCCACTCCAAAGTCTTCATTTTGTTTTTCTTCAGCCATTCAGAAGTGGACTTGCTGGTGTGTTTTGGATCATTGTCCTGCTACAGAACCCAAGTTCGCTTCAGCTTGAGGTCACGAACAGATGGCCAGACATTCTCCTTCAGGATTTTTTGGTAGACAGCAGAATTCATGGTTCCATTAACACAGCAAGCCTTCCAGTTCCTGAAGCAGCGAAACAGCCCCAGACCATATCACTACCACCACAATATTTTACTGTTGGTATGCTGTTCTGTTTCTGAAATGCGGTGTTACTTTTATGCCAGATGTAATGGGACCTTCCAAAAAGTTCAACTTTTGTCTCGTCAGTCCACAGAGTATTTTCCCAAAAGTCTTGGGGATCATCAAGATGTTTTCTGGCAAAAATGTGACGAGCTTTAATGTTCTTTTTGCTCAGCAGTGGTTTTCGTCTTGGAACTCTGCCATGCAGGCAGAACACTGACCTTAACTGAGGCAAGTGAGACTTGCTGTTCTTTGGATGTTGTTGTGTTGTCTTTTGTTACCTCTTGAATGAGTCGTCGCTGCGCTCTTGGGGTAATTTTGGACGGCTGGCCATTCCTGGGAAGGTTCAGCACTGTTCCATTTTTGGCCATGTGTGGAAAATGGCTCTCACTGTGGTTTGCTGGAAGTCCCAAAGCTTTAGAAATGGCTTTATAACCTTTTCCAGACTGATAGATCACGATTACTTTTTCTCATTTGTTCCTGAATTTCTTTTGGTCTACTTTGTCTGGCAGGTCCTATTTAAGTGATTTCTTGATAGAGAGGTGTGGCAGTAATCTGGTCTGGGTATGGCTAGAGAAATTGAACTCAGGTGTGATAAACCACAGTTAAGTAGTGTTTTAACAGGTAGGGAAAACACTTTTTCACACAGGGCCATGTAGGTTTGGATTTTGTTTTCCCTTAATTATAGCAACAATCATTTAAAAACTGCATTTTGTGTTTACTTGTGTTATCTTTGACTAATATTTAAATTTGTCTGATCTGAAACGTTTAAGTGTTAAACATGCAAAAAAAAAAAAAAAAAAATCAGGAAGGGTGCAAACATTTTTTCACACCACTGTAGTTCATTGTAGCTTGCACCTAAATCAATTTTCTCTTGTCAGTGTTACAAAGACTTGGGTCAGAGGAGTCAAGCCCGACAGATGTGTGACGCTGCCTCTGCAATGAGCATTGTGTCTAAAGAGGTGTTTTTCTTATTCAGATTAATCAGATTTATAGTTTGAGTCTGTTGTCATTCTACTTATTTGTCAGTAACTGAATTATTTTTGCTCTTTCTGTAAAGGACGAGGAGGCTCAGAAGGAATTGGACTCACTTGTGGCATCACTTTAATAAGTCTCTGACAAAAGGGAACTAAGGCTCTCTGTCTTTGTGTTCCATCTCCTTGGACTCGACTGTAGCCATTTACCCATAATCCAACATATGAACCTCTAATGTTGGCCAGACCATGTGATTTTTTGTGCTTCCATTAAAATGCACAAAATACTGTGTTTTACAGGACAATTATTTTTAATTCTTGTTTATCTCTTTTCCTCCCAGGAATATTTTAGACACTAACAGTAATAGTACCAATACACAAAATGTCTGTCACCTATCGATAATGCCATGAATATCAGTGGCTGCTGTTAGAATGAATTTCACGTTAATGATATCTTCAAATACCAACAACATGAAAGATGTAATCTTTTAGATTTTGTAAAAAAAAAGGGCTAAGATAAAAATGTAATTATAATTTCAGTATTTTGTGGATTATTTGGGTGAAGTGACAGCTGCAGCTTGCAACATATTCTGACCAAAAACCACAGGAAAGATCTGTCGGACCAGAATTAATAGCGTCCAACTACTTTTGCTTTAATGTGCCTTTTAGGGGCATGTTTTGTAATCAAAATTTCTGTCCATCCAAAATTATTAATGTACCTACAGATTATTTCATAAAACAGCATGGCTATATAGTTATATTTTGTGGAAATCTAGTTTACCTCCTAATAAGTGTCTGAAACAAACCTTTGAATATCTTTCAAGAAATTTTCCACATTGAATGATTAGTTTGTCTGAAAAGCTGCTGATATTAGACTATGTGCATGTAAAACTAAAATTCCTTCATACTGTATATGCTCTTTTTTTTCCTTCCTTTATTTCTTTTTTTTTTCTTCTTTTTTTTTTTTTAATAATACCTGAACAGCTCAGTCTGGATTGAATCAATTATCTGAGTTCTCTTTGTGGAATCTGTATTATTGTTTGTTTTTCAGTATAATATAAGCAAGATGACTTGTGTACATTTGAATTCATATACATTTTTTTTGACCAAAGATTATTTTATATCTGAGAAAGTATAGGGACCATGTAAGTAGAAGATCATTTTTCCTCTTATGTTGCCTCTTATGTTATCCTCCAATATTAGCAATATTGCTAGTATTGTTTTAATATCATTTTGTAGTGGTGATATGGTTCAGCATTAAGAATGTAATAATTGTTGGTATGTTTACATGATTGCACTTGCTCTATATGGTACATTTTAGATTGTTGGTTATCTGTTCAGAACATTGACACTGTAACCGGGCATATGAAGATCATCACTTCATCGCTGCTGCTCAGTACAAAATACAATAAGGTGAATTCATGTTCATCGTTTTTTATATATATATATATATCGCCATATTTCATGTTTAAAGTGAAATGGTCGTTGCTGCAGCGTTCACGCCACCAAACACAATTGCAGTCTTAAGTCTAACTATGTTAGAGAAATAACACTGAATTAACATGTGATGTGGGTTTGGGGTGGAACTGCCAGTTTTCCTGAGCAATGAAAGATTGAATGTGTTTGAAAACAGGCATCAAGCATTATTTGCATTTGTGCTGAAGTGTTATTTTAGTATCATCGAGGTGTTATCATAATTTTTTTTTTTTTTTTTTTTCAGTTTGCATCTTATTTTTAGTTAATAATTTTTTCGAATATTACCTCTCAGTAATGTGTAATATAGCTGTCTGTGAATGTAAAAGGTCTGGAAAGCTTTAAGGGTCAAAGTGCATGACAGTTATTGTGTCCAAAAAGAAATTTGATTCTGAACTTGCTGAAACGAGTTGTAACCAATTCCAGTCTCACTTCCTGTTACATACCTACGTAACAACACATTTGCATGATGACCAATCAGAGCAGAGTAGGCTCTCGGAAAGGAGGGGTTTAGAGATATGGAATCTCAGACTCATTGAGAAATGAGGTGATGACATATATTATGAGAAAACGAAAGTGTTTTTGATCTTGGATGCGTGTAATTCTGTTGTGGGAGACCTCTAAAACAAATTAGGAACCTTTAAAATAGCATAATAGGGGCGCTTTAAAGTTTATTTAGTTGTTTTTGTAATTTTTATTAGTCTTTTTTTTTTTAAATGTCTGTATCGTTTATTATTTTTTATTTTAGTACATAGAATTTAACTTAAAATGAGAAATATTGCCTTGGCAACTATAGCTGGAATAAAATAAATTTGCTTTCTGTATTTAATTTAACTTTATAAATAACATTTTATTGATGTTATGGTTTTAGTTTCCATTTTAGCTTTAGTTAGTTTTAATAATATTAGTGCTGATATTAATATTAAACAAAATTAAATATAAAGCTACGCAGCTATGGACATGACATGCAGGGGAAAAAAAGAGTTGACTAAATCGTGTGCTCGATTTAGGCCTACTATTTCATTCCCTCGATTTACTAAAATGTGCGCACGATTTACTATTTTGTTCCCTTGATTTATAAATCGTGCGCATGATTTAATCTTTTTTTCTTGCAGAAGACAGAATCCGAACTTGTTGGGATGCACAAATTTCACCGACTACTCAGTGAAGTGAAATGAAATGACATTTTCATTTTGCTTGGGAACCACATGGTCTATAGAATCAAATTGTGTTGAGTGGGAGTATTGGTCATGTGCTCTTGCATTATCGTCTATAAAAAAGTTCAAGAATGTCTTCGTTCAAAACTTCTGATGACAACTGTTTTCTGTTTACACATTGTGCTCAGTCTGCTTGGATAGTTTTCTGTCAGTATTATTCCCTTACACTCTTGATCAGAAAGCAGCCATCCCCAGACTATGCCAGGAAGACATGAAGAAAAAGGGCTGATTTTCACTTGTCAAGGCTGATATTACAGAGCACTCATACTGACTCACCCATCAGTTGTAAACAGAAATAACCTTTTCATGTCTGGACACCTGAACCAAGCACTGAGTTAATGAATGTCTTCAGCGTCAAACAGTTTCTGATGAGAGACTCTTCTGTACTGACTGTGAACTGACATCATGGTAATGGAGTTAACTGAGGCAGTCTCCATTTATTAATAATGCTTTTGATTATTAGCTGTTTTATTGTTTCTTACTTTTAACATAGGCCTATTGTATTTTTCTATACTACCATTCAAAGGTTTGGGTTTGATAATGTTTTTGAAAGAAGTCTCTCACCAAGGCTGCATCTATTAAATACAGTAAAAACAGTAATATTGAATGTGTAAGTGTCATTTACAGTTTTTATTTCCAGTCTTCCACTCTTATTACTTTAGTTATTCAATTAACCACTGAATAACTAAAGTTTCCACTGATATGTGTATGTATATAGACATATGGGTGCGTCACAAATAAGTATGCAGATGGTGCAAGTATGTGAGTAGGCGTGGTATGTGTATATGTAAAAATGCATGTGTGTGGATATTAGTATGCATTATGAATGATTTATTCATTCATTCATGTTTTTATTATTATTATTATTTCCCCTCATATGTATATATTCACATATTGACATGTCTTTATGTATGCAGTCACTTATTCATTTATTTACTATGATATATTTGCATGATTTGTACTTGAATGAATTATACAATGTGAAGGATGATTTCTGAAACTTATAGTGGTTGACCATGTTGTGATTGGTGTTATTGTTCCCTGTTATGAAAAGCAAAAATAAAATTTATATATATATATATATATATATATATATATATATATATATATATAGAGAGAGAGAGAGAGAGAGAGAGAGAGAGAGAGAGAGAGAGAGAGAAAGAGAGAATAATATTAGAGAGTGTAATATTATGAAATGTCATTACAATTTAAAATTATATATTTTAAAATGTAATGTATTTCTGTGATGGTCATTACTGCAGTCTTCAGTGTCACATGATCCTTCCGAAATCTTTCTAATATGCTGATTTGGTGCTCAAGAAACTTCTGATTATCAAAGTTGAAAACAGTTGTGCTGCTTAATATATTTGTATAATTGTTTTCTGGATTCTTTGATGAATAAAGAGTTTAAAAGAACAGCATTTATTTGAAATAGAATGTTTTTACTCCATCAGTTTTGATCAATGTAATGCATCTTTAAAAAAAAAAAAAATTGTACTGATCCCAAACTTTTGAATGGTTTATATTTAGCAGAGACATGGATTAATCTTAACTCGTATGAGAAAGTTTAACCAATTGCATTCAGGACAACAAACTCTTCCTATACATTAAATAAGAAGACAGTTGTGGACTACATAAACCAAACTAGGCAATGAAATCTTCATTCAATTAAATGTACATCCTAGTGAAGAGGCGCTGTTTGTTGCCACAACACAGATAAAGAGGGCAAAGCCTTCATAGGATCCTTTAACTTCATTGTGATTTCTCTGTACATTTTGCACCTCTGTGTGTCGAAGTATCATATAACAGGACAACTGTTCATCCTCAAGAACTGAAAACCATCTCTCTCATTACCTGATGATTGTGAGTCTATTCTGTCACATACAGCACAGTAACAATACCTGAAGGCCATGATCTGGATTCCTGGAGGTCTCTTCTAGATCTGAATACTTTTTCTGACATTTCCAAACAGCAGAGCAGTAATGACTTTATGAATATTTTTACTTGCAAGATTGATAATATAGAAAATAATAAGCGTCTACTACAGTATTGCATCAGACCGTGCATTGTAGTGTCCCTGTGGAAAAAATCCATTCAAGTGAATCATTTCATTGGTCTAGGAGAGGAAGAATTATCTAAACTCGTTAAATCATCAAAATCAACAACACATGTTAGACTCTATATCAACTAAGCTACTGAAAGAAATGCTTCCAGAGGTCATAGATGATCTATGTCCCGAAAAGCTGGCCATTGTTAAACCTTTTATTTTAAAAAATGCAACTTGTTCCTAAAGAATATCAATTGCAGGCCGATCTTGAATCTACCTTTTTTGTCAAAAATACTACAAAAGGCAGTATGCTTACAACTACGTTCCTTTTTATAATGAATATACAATAAATTGTATCTGCTAGGACTGTGAGGATAAGTAAATCCTACTTATCTGACCATTATCATTACCATGTAGCGGTAAATGAAGTCATACAGATCACAAGTTCAGTATGGAGTACCGCTAGGCTCAGTAGTAAGACTGTTGCTTTTCACCCTGTACATGCTACCCTTGGGAGATATCATTAGGAAGCATGCCATTAGTTTTCACTGTTATGCTGATGATATTCAGCTCTATATTTTTTTGCACTCTGACGAAACTTACCAATTCACAAAATTAAAGAAAGCTGATATAAAAATCTGGATAACTAGTAGTTTTCTACTACTTAATTCTGAAAAAACAGGGATTCAAATTATTAGACCGAAAACCTCCTCACGTAATAACCTAGAACACTGTCTAACACTTGATGGCTGCTCTGTCAAGTCTCGGTCATCATTAAGGAACCTGGTGCTCTTTGATACCAATCTTTCATTTTAAAGCCACATTTCTAACATATGTAAAACCGCATTCTTCTGTCTCAAAAATATTTCTAAACTACGACATATGTTCTCAATGACAAATGCGGAACAGTTAGTTCATGACCTCATGGCTATTATTATAATGCTCTACTGGGTGGTTGCCCTGCATGCTTAATAAACAAACTACAGCTGGTCCAGAATGTTGCAGCTAGAGTTCTTACTAGAACCAGGAAGCATGACCATATTTTCCAGTTCTGTCAACACTGGATTGGCTCTCTTTTTAGCATTGTCACTTACAAAGCACTAAATGGTTTAGCTCCCCAGTTCTTAATGCATTATAGTCCCTCACATCTATTGCAATCTCAAAATTCCATCCAGTTGATAATATCTAGAATATCAAAATCAACTGCAGCTTGTAGATTCTTTTCCTGTTCAGCACCTAAACTTTGGAACAGTCTTCTTAGCATTGTTTGGGGTGCAGACATGCACCATTCATTTGTTGCCCAGAGGACAGCTGGCCCCCCCGACTGAGCCCGGTTTCTCCATTCTGTCACCTGTTGGAGTTTGGGTTCCTTGTCACTGTCGTCTGTGACTTGCTTAGTCGGGGACACTTAAAGGTGGGGTTAGTAGATTTTCAAAAACACTGTTTGTAAGTTAGTCCAGCGGACACCAACAACAAATGTGTAACCAATCAGCATTAGGGGGTGTATGACTGAGCTCAAAAGAATATCACTGCAACGAAATTTTATGATTGGGCAAGCGCTTTGGGACTCATGTTAATATTAGAAAAGCTTTCCAGTGCTGGAGAGAGCTAAGCAGGAAGGCCTGAAAACAGGCGAGGAGGCAGCTTTGATTCCGCTTCAAATGTGAGTAACACTGGGTTTGAGTGGCATTGATTGTCTGGAGCTGCTGTGCTGTTGGCGACGAGACACTTGTTTGTAATTACTCTTGTGTACTGTACGTTCATTTTTTGGGCTTCCTTGTCGTTCATTCATCATCTGCACTTTTTTTCGTGAAGCATTTTGCCGTGTGTCATTTTGTTGTGTGTCAACAGACATCCACTCTTGCATTGCGTGTGTAACAGCGGCTAGCTAGTGAGAGCTGTGCAGGTAAACCACTGCACACTGACGACCGCTAGAGAATGCGTTGTTTAGCCTGCCAGCAGCAATCGGCCGAGGTTCGAGACTCGGAGCAGGGTGGTTAGGATTGGAGAGTGAGTTTTGGATTCGGAGCAATGAAGAGAGAGGTGGGTTTTGTTTGGGTTGATTTCAAATATCAGTAATGTCCAACAGTTTTTGAAAAACTATTTACCCCACCTTTAATATTCAACAATATTACTGATCTGCCCCTGCATTGACACCATTGTATGAGAACTGAACTGAGTTGGGCAATGTTGTCATTGTTTTCTTGAGAGCTGCTGTATAGATAAATGAACTAAATTAATAACTAATGATTTTAACAATGGAAATGAATCAACACTGAACTTACTTAAACTGGACAATGACACTATTTTATAAATAAAGTAAATGAAGAGCTTTATGCAACTTGGAGGAGAAAAAAGCCAACCAACCGCTGTGATTACCAAGTGATCTATCAAGTATTTCAAAATCTGTTGCAGATGCAGCGCTTGTATTTAGTGCATAAAGTACACTGATGTAATTGCTGTATTTCAAATGCAGTTTGGATGCTTTCATTGTAGTTAGATTGTGTTTGGATTGTTAACAAAATGTATTTACAGCATATTTTAAAAATGAGGTATTTTTAAAAATGGCCATTCAGAAGTATTACATGATGTATTGAAAGCAAACACACAGCGTACTGAAGACGAGCATGTTAACTAAAACTATTGTATCTCTCTATTAGTGTTACTAGACCACAGTGCTGCTTTTGACACAATCGACCACAATATTCTTTTGAATAGACTAGAAAATTATGCTGGAATTAGTGGAATTGCATTGGCATGGTTCAAATCATACTTATCTGACCGTTATCAGTTTGTAGTAGTAAACGAAGAGATGTCATTTCGATCACAAGTTAAATATGGAGTACCACAAGGCTCAGTTCTAGGACCGTTGCTTTTCACTCTGTACATGCTACCCTTGGGAGATGTCATTAGGAAGCATGGCATTAGATTTCACTGTTACGCTGATGATACTCAGCTCTATATTTCCTCGCGCCCTGACGAAACCTACCAATTCTCAAAATTAACAGAATGCGTAGCTGATATAAAAAATTGGATGACTAGTAATTTCCTACTACTAAATTCAGAAAAAACAGAGATTCTAATTATTGGACCAAAAACTTCAGCACATAAAAACCTAGAATACTGTCTAACACTTGATGGCTGCTCTGTTAAGTCGTCTTCGTCAGTTAGGAACCTGGGTGTGCTCTTTGATACCAATCTTTCATTTGAAAGCCACATTTCTAGCATATGTAAAACCGCATTCTTCCATCTTAAAAATATATCTAAATTGCGACATATGCTCTCAATGACAAATGCGGAACAGCTAGTTCATGCGTTTATGACCTCGAGACTAGATTACTGTAACGCTCTATTGGGTGGTTGCCCTGCTTGCGTGATAAACAAATTACAGCTGGTCCAAAACGCAGCAGCTAGAGTCCTTACTAGAACCAGGAAATATGAACATATTAGCCCGGTTCTGTCAAAACTGCACTGGCTCCCTATTAAACATCGTATAGATTTTAAAATCTTGCTAATTACTTACAAAGCACTAAATGGCTTAGCTCCCCAGTACCTGAGTGACCTCTTAATGCATTATAGTCCTTCGCGTCTATTACGATCTCAGAATTCTGGCCAGTTGTTAATACCTAGAATATCAAAATCAACCGCAGGCGGTAGATCCTTTTCCTATTTGGCACCTAAACTCTGGAACAATCTTCCTAGCATTGTTCGGGAAGCAGACACACTCTGTCAGTTTAAATCTAGACTAAAAACGCATCTATTTAACCTGGCATACACATGACGCACTATAAACTTTTGTCTTCATATCCGTTAAAGGATTGTTAGGCTGTATAGATCAGGTCAGCCGTAACCGGGAACACTTCCTATAACACCAGATGTACTCGGTACGTCAGAAGAAGAATGGCGTCTCCGCTAATTTTTTGTCTCTCTGCTTATCCCGAGGTTTACCAATTAACATGATTGGCTGGATCTGGGCTGTGTCCGGGTCGGACGGGGAACCTGTGCCTGTGTGCGGCAGCAATGTGGCCCTGGGGTGTCGGCGGAGACTGTGTTAACTAGCTCATCCTTTGTTAAGACCTTACCGACTCATCAGCCAGTGGCACATATCCCAACAAACCGTCCCATACCGGCGTGATCAAAAAGATCTTAAACTAGATGGAACTAGATTAAATATTTTGACTGTTGCGATTCCAAATCGGTTTAATGACCTGTAACTCTGCCTGAGTATCGGACAAGTGTTCACTGTTGGCCAGAGGAGAACTAGCCCCCCGAATAAGCCTGGTTTCTCCCAAGGTTTTTTTCTCCATTTGTTGGAGTTTTGGTTCCTTGCCGCTGTTGCCTTTGGCTTGCTTAAGTTGGGGACACTTGCTTGATATTCAGCAGTGTTTTTGATATGCCTGCATTGGCGTCGTTGTATACAAACTGAGCTGAGCCGGACGATTACGTCGCTGTTTTCTGCAGTGCTGATATACCTAAATTAAGAAGACTAATAACTATTGATATTTGCAACGGAATAAATCAATAATATATAGAATAAGCTGCACAATGACACCATTTTCTTATTAATGTAAAGCTGCTTTGCCACAATTTGCATTGTAAAAAGCGCTATATAAATAAAGATGACTTGACTTGACTTGACTATTAAAAACATTTTTTGTTAATAAAAATAAACCTGACATAAAATAAGGCATTAGAATAATTAAAATAAGTAAAATAAGAATTACAACACAAAAAAGTTTTGTAAAAAGTAAAAATAAATATATATATATATAAATACTCATTTTTAACTTTTATAGAAATGTATTCTTATTTTTATAAATGTATATGCATATTCACACTAAAATACTGAGAAGTAATATTGAAAAAATGGCCACTACACAGAAAGAGCACATAACAATATTAATAAGAATTAAACAAATTAAAATGAAAACTGACAAACTATTAAAACTAATTCTAAATATTTATAACACCTATAAAATTAGTTACAAATAAACAAATAAACATTCATCAACTCACACATCATTTGTGGTAAACGGAAGCTCAAGCATGTTCACTTGATGTGTGAGAACCGTTGAGATTCATTCTTGTGTGTAATGCAGCACGTTTGAGTTTCCGCAACAGCCAATGAGGTTTGTTCAACGCAGGTTCAGTTGATCAATGTTTATATGTGAATAAAAGCCTAAATTAAATATGTTCATCAAATAAAGCAATCGAGTCTCTTGAGAAAACTTGGATTAAACCACTTAATTCATATGGATTAATTTTACAATCTCTTTATGAACTTTTTGAAGCATCAAAGTGGTAGTTGCATAGCTGTCAACGGAGAGACAGAAATCATTCAGATTTCATCCAAAAAAAAAAAACATTTCTTCATTATATGTTCCGAAGATGAGTGAAAGACTTAAGGGTTTGGAACAAAATGAGGGACAGTAATTAATTACAGAATTTTCATTTTTGAATGAACTATCTAAGATAGACGATTTCATTGCATCTTTTTTTTTTTTTGTATCGCTGATATTTTCTCTCTTTTTTATTTATTTATTTTTTTAAGGACTGCATTGAATTCCTCACCTCCTTGGCAAAAGCACACCCACTGTCCTACTGTTAATCCTACAACAGTGAAGCATGTTTTCTTTTCTTTACCAGGACCTGGAAGGGGAGCAGGCGGCTGTTGACGTATCAGTAATCAGCTGGCTTTATCTGGACTTGTCACGCACTCAAAGCTCAGCTGGCTACAAACAGATCAGAACAGGATGTGCTGGGAAAGCGAGATAAAGCACTTCTCAGGGAATGGTATATCCTACACACTTTCATTTTATTTTAAATGCCCAATTGAGAGGCTGCGTACAGATATGATGAAATTAAATTGGAATGGTTATTTTTTATTTGTCACTGTTTTCCTAGCATAGTAGAGAGCCACTTGTTTTTTGTTTTTTTTTGTTCTGTTTTACCGATTACATTGTGTCTACATCTAACTAATTCACATTTATAAAGCATATACTACCATAGAAAATTGAGCAATGATATAAAATTTTGATTTATATGTTTATTTATACATACATATACACACACACACACACACACACACACACATATATATATATATATATATATATATATATATATATACTACATTTATTTACAAAAAATATAAACTGTAGCTTAGAATTCACAGAGCACCCAAATGTCAGAGCTTATATGAAGTAGAAAAAATATAATATTATGTGCTGGCATCACATAATGGGAACTAAATATCAGCAATTTAGTTATAAACGTACATATCAATCTTTTGCACACACACAAACACACACACACACACATATATATATATATATATATATATATATATATATATATATATAAATATATATCGAACATCTAATGCAACTCAGTACAAAAATTTATTACAGCAGATCAAACTTCACTGTTACAGTTCCAAAATATTTTGCAGCACTGCAGTTAGAAATGAGCAAAAAATAGTTGCCATGCATTTACTATTACAGTTATTTAACAAGCCCTGAAATTCCCCTTCATGATTCCCCTAACTAGGAGGAACCCAAGGGATACACAAAATGTATTTCCTTTCAGCCCACACAACATGATGTGCCAGATCACATTCAACTTATTATAGACACAGACATCCAGAATAGTTTCATTAAAGACTTCCTGTGACCCACTGCCAGATTCTCCAGACTGGGAAGGAGGCTGCAGGGGAACACAATGGAAGTGGACTGCGTTAAACCCACCTATGTTTATTTGGTAATTATAGATTAATGCTATGTCAATAATAACAAGGCACAGACCTCAACAATGCTGTAGTGAGAATCAGGAAATCGTATCAAGGTGCACAATGATTAAGAAGACCAATAAAGTGCTATAAGATTATACTGTACAAATCTCTCATTTTATGAACATTACAACGTTATACATTATAACGTTTACAATGCAGCACATGGCTAGTTTGAGCTAAAGTACCCTAACAACAACTAAACAAGGAAAAATGACTTTAAGCTCAATGCAGTCATGTAAAATATTAAATGAACAGTGTTAAAGTCAAAGCCATTTCTCTCTTTCTCTCTTTCTCTCTCTCTCTCTCTCATTGAATATTTTGTTTTACTCTGAAATACATCATTGAAGTAAAATTCACATTCACATTGACTTTAAACCACCTAACAAAAAGTGTTGACATTGAAAGAGCTCCTATAACTGAGACTAAATGTAGCTATATACTGACTTGAAGAACTAGAATTAGTAACATACAAATCTCAAATCTCTCGACTGAATAATGCTATGCATGTAAATGTCTCAATACTCTAATCAAACATGGAAGCGTTCATTTGTCTGAATAAAGTAAGCCACCATGCTATATCCTGTTGTGTAGCTTTTGCTTTGCTGCTCTTGTTGAAAATACCCATAAATCAGTGCATCATGTAGTTACAGCAATACATGGGTGTGTTTTTATTCCTGTAGCAGAAAAATATTTTGCCTGAGTGTATGACGTCTATAAATACATTGATTTTTTTTCTCTCACACGTGCAGATGTGAGATATTCTTCAGTGTTTGTTTTCTTATTGACCTTCATTTGCTAGAGTATTTAGGTTGTGTGCTTTGATTTCACTTCAATCTTGAGCTCTTTGTCTCGTTTCTGTAGGAGTCTTAGGCGTTCCTACCAAGCTGTCCAGCATTTCTGCGCTGTCACGGAGTGTGACAGACACTTTAAAGGCTTTGGGTTTGAGCGTGAGCCCGTACTGATAGTCCATGCTGGGAACACTTTCTGCTGTAAAGCTACACTGATGGAGGAGCAAGGAAGTGAAGAGGAAGAGCTGTATCTTGGACAGATCTTCTCCAATGCATCTGCGCTTCCCCACGGAAAAGATCAGCACGTTGGTGGTTAAGTCTTTGTTGAGTGCTCCATCCTCGTCCAGGAAGCGCTGTGGGTTGAATACCTCTGGTTGATCCCATTTGGTCGGGTCATGGTTCAAAGACCATTGGTTGACGAAAACGATTGTGTCTTTGGGGATGGGATAACCGTTGATGGACGTGTCCGTGGTCGTGCTGTGGGGGATCGTTACGGGAACGAACGAGGTGAATCGCATGACTTCGTAGATGAAGGCTGTGAAGTACGGAAGATGAGGCTGGTCTGCAATGGTTGGAAGGCGACTGCGATCCACCACTCTGTCAACATCCTCCTGAAGACGTTTCTGGACTTCTGGATACCTGTAATGTAAGTGAAGGCCTCATTCAGCTTTTTCAGCTTTCAACTGCTTGAGTTCACCCAGTCACCAAAGATATGTAATGGACATTGAATGTGGATAGTGAAAACACTTAGGTAGCGAAACAGAATAACCATTTCATTGATGGTTTTAAATGTAATTTGTATATCCATCTATATATAAAACAATAAATCTGCAATCTCTTCAGTTCTAGTAACCTGCATGAAGCAGTCATTGTGTTCTGAGTTTCACAAACTGGCCTACATTTTTAAAAGTGTTAGTGGGTCAGATTTCATTTTTGTGTTGCTGTAACCTGCCCTGATTATTTGCTGCCAATACCTGCACGGAAGAGTTACATAACACACGAGAGCTGCTTGGTGTTACTGAGATCTGTCTTGATTCTTGTGGACTCTTGTAAATCTGTTAGTCGCACGGCACACTTAAAGTGCTGCATTGTTCAGCAAAAAAATCAAAAATAAAATAAAAATAATAATTAATAATAATAATAATAAAAGGAGATGTATTCCAGCTGCTCTTTTTTCATGCAGTGAACATGAATGTTGATTTACATTGTCAAGCAAAAACCAGTATAAAAGCATATTTATTCCAAAAGTCATCAATATTTTTGATGTCTGTTTTAAGTAAATTTTCAATGCCTAAATCTACTAAATCGGTTATTTTTGTTTTTAACTTTTAGGAGGATGTACTAGATATTCTCAAAGCCAATAGACCTGAGCTAAAAGTCCTATTTTTTCAGTAATCATTTTCCGCTGAACAGCTTGAACGTCCAGCAAATTTTCTTCTTTTGTATTTTGTATTTTTTTAAATTGCGTTGTACTTATTTAATTTTTATAATGTGTTAATTTTATTCATTACTATAAAAAAAATCATATTTTTCATCTCTGGTGACCTATCTCTTTGCGATGTACATTTATGGTAGACAAAAAGAATTTACCTGACTAGCAACAGAATGATCCACTGCAGAGCTGTAGACAGTGTGTCTTGACTAGCTCCAAAAATATCTGAGATGGTCGGAGGCACGAACTCCTTATCCAGAAAGACCCCCGGGCCTCCTGACAGCCCTTTATCCAGAGCTATGATGAACGCGTCAGTCATGTCACGGACGAGGCTCAATAAAATAGTCTTGCGGTGCTCCACCACTTTGGAATGAATAAACTCGTAAAACTCCTTGTTGAGTGCTTTAAACTGGCCAAAGAGAGTTTTGATTGGGTTTGGGAAGAACTGCAGCCAGGGCATCACGTCCACGATGCTTCCAGCTCCAACTGTCTTGGTGAACTGATCATTTCTGCCCACCACCTGCTGGAACTCCGCATCATCAAACGAGTACCGGTTCCCGAAGCACACGGCGCTCATGGTGTTCGCCACCGACACCACCAAATACTGATGCGGTTCGAAGTATTGCTGCTCGCGAGTTTTAGTCAGAAACAAACGGATGAGCTCTCCAATCTCGCACACGATGTGCTTCTCAAACGTTTGTTTGGTGTGGATGTTGGCTGTGGAGAAATTTCTCACGGTGCTGTGCGCTATCTTTCTATGCAGTTTCCACCACTGGCTGTAGTTACCGAACGCCATACTTTTCCCGCCGGACACGAAGCGGAACGAAGCAAAGTCGGGTCTGCCGGCAAAATCGACGGCTTTTTTAATTAGCGCCTCTTTAATCGAGTCTCCGTTCAGAACCACCACGTTTCGGCTGCCCAGTTTGATCTGAAACACGTCGCCGTATTTCTGAGCCATCCGAGTGAAGTAAAAGTGAGGACAGGTACCGAGCTGAGCGGCGTTACCGATGACCGGCCACGGGAACGGACCCGGTAACTGCCGCCGACTGGATCGACGCCAGAACATGAGTATTAAACACACCAGCAAGGATAGTAAAGCGCTCTGCGATGACAGCTGGATGAAATCACCCACAGCCGCCAGGAGATCCATCGTCGATATATTTGCAAGCCTCGGAATCGATGCAGAATCACTCTGAAGTGGTCAGAACGCAATTTACCTGTTGAGCATCAGATCAAGTTTCCAGCGCTCGCGGCGTGTCTGAGTGATTCATATGAAATTATAGAGTAGGCCTATAAAGTTACAAAGAAGTGTTGTGATGGTCGGTCAGAGATGAAATGAGTTTATCCAACAATTGATCCACGACTAAATAACATCTCGGAGAGTCTCCTCCTTCACACACACACACACACATCTCTCTCACTCTCTCTCTCTCTCTCTCTCTCTCTCTCTCTGGCTGCCGTATATATTTGTATGTATCTAACTCAAATTTACTGAAATTACTGAATATTGGAAAATGTATATAAATTTGTAGTGAAATTTTATTTAATTTTTATTTAACAAGGCAAAAATAAACGACATTTTATAGTCTAAATCTAGTGATCCAGATTAGTTCTAATGTTTTTGCTTAATTCAAAAGAGTTATATATTTTATAACATGGTAATGGGAATGTTTTTCTCATAGTTTGTTCGTGTTTGCAACTTCAGAAATGTGCATGCCAGAGGAGATCGTTAAACGAATCATGCTGAAACAATGGATCAAAAGTAATGTTTGACAGGACAATAGTGCACTTCCTCCATCACTGTGGAAAATGCGGTGCTAACAAATGATGGAAAATGATGCAATGCTGGAGATTTTTGAAAGTATTTTCCTCTTTCTCTGTTTCCACCTGTTGCCACTAGGAGGACCACATTCCCAGCAGTACAAAATTATATGACACTGAAATTGAGTAATGAAATGAAAATAGACCTGCATGTATTTGTTTGTAATTGCACAGATTTTGCTGCACTTATTTTGTATTTAAAGTCTTACATGGGATGCCGCAACATTACTTTAACAAGTAACTTTATCTTCTTATTATAATTTTAATTAATTGATGTATTTACTTTTTTTTTTTTTTAAATGCTTTTTTGTCCAAATAAATTATATATGTATTTTTCCAAGGAGGACGAACTCCATTTTACAATATTTGATATGAAAATATATGATGGTCACGATCCACTCTGTTTTCACAAAGCAAAGGCACAATTTCAAAGTGTGCTTAAACAGGTAAACAGCTCAATTAATGTGTTCCGAGTGAATCATCTTTGAAATTCGATTCATTATAGATTTTTTTTTTTTAAACTCAAACTATTTTTTGCATCAAACTATTTGGATGTTTGTATAAACATATAAAATATTAGCCTATTATAATATAAGCTATTGTTGTAATTATAATATACATTATAATAATATTAGTATAATGTATAGAGACACAAAACATATTTTCATAAATATACAGTAATAAAAAACGAATTTTTTATGAAAAAGTTTTGCCGAATGAGACCAGCGGCATCTCGAGCGTTCAGTACCACGGACAGCGCGCGTGCAGTGAGCACAGATCACGTCACGTCAAATCATTTATCAGGCTTTATTGATCCCACAAGAAGACTGATTCTTTACAGCAATCAGGACTTTGCAAGTTCAAATGTGCTATTATAAAGAATAAAATATGTTGACCTATACTGTAAGACATTGTGCACAACGTTTATACACACATACGGATTCGTTCATTACATTACATTATTTTCCTCATTTTAAAATAAGAGTAAAGTCAAAACTATGAGTCTCAAACAACTTCATGAATTACATTCTGGGATGCTTTGTAAACAGTACCGAATGTGTGCTAGACAACTAGCTTCTTTTCCTTCACTATCCGGTCAAACTTATGCTTTAAAAGTTCACTTTAGTAAAGTAAATAATAAATATGCAATTGATAAAAATATGCTGTTCTATATTGATACGAAAATATTATATATAGCCTATATATATATATATATATATATATATATATATATATATATATATATATATATATATATATATATAAAATATTGAGTAAATGTGAGTAAATGACATCATTCACGCTTTGTAGGCCTATTTGGTGATTTTTATTGGATGTTTTAACAGATAATGATGTAGGCTAGTGTTAGTTCTTTGATCCTTAATTTTATGTCATTAAAAAATAATAATGAATCGAAAACCATCCCTGCTAATTGACAAAGCAGAGCCTGTAAACTCGAATCTGACTCCCGCGGACACGCACGCACGCGCACGCACGCACACGCACACCCAAAACACCGTTCCAGCAATTATTCCCTCTGGGGATTATCATTTGATTCAGTTATTTATAATATGTATTATTTTTTAAAAATATTTATAAACTTTTGATCATACTTTTAATATTAAAAGTATGCATAAAAATTATGCAAAAATAATGTATAGTTTTTGATCTTTGTATCATATCGGTTAATTTTCTCATTAAACAACATATTTCCGGGTGTAAATGAATGTTCTTTTATCCATTACATTCAGCGCTGCTGTTTCTTTCACTTATAGTCTATACTCAATCTACTTTGCACTAAATTTGCACTTATGGTCACCCTCCGAACAAACTCCCGACCCCCAGGCCTCTTTACTATATCAAACACCCAGACCATGCTGAGACAGGCCCTGACACACAAGCAACACTTTTTACTGTATTCCAGGTGTTTCCAGGTAATTGTAAAGCTGTATGTAGTCATTTTATGTGCATGTTTTATTCAGATCTAGAGTCAGTTTGACAGACTACATCCTGTGGAACTCTAAACATTCTTAAAAGAAAAATCCTTAAAGGATTCTGTCAGGTGCTTCATGTAACCTTTTAGGGGTACCCATCATGGGATAATTTTATGGATTTAGTTTTAATTCATTCATTTTGTTTCAATTCATTTTTCATTTTAATTAAGTTTTATAAATTAAATAGCTTGTAAACATGTAGAAGAAAATTAAATAACCTGTCAAACTTGAAATTATTATGCAGTGGTTTAAGACATTTCTCCTCATATGGAACCTTTTTGTCATGAATGTTCTTTAAAACTGAGCCAAGAACCCTAGGGTTCTATATAGAACCTTTATTAATAATAATAATAATAATAATAATAAATGATTTAAAATAATTAATAATATGACCAAAACTGGCAAGATTTACAAAATCTTAAATGTTTTAAATAACTTCAAAAAAGATTGTGCATTGGTCAATTATGATAAGGTAACAATTAACAATAAGGTTTATTTGTTAATATTAGTTACATTAAATAACATGAATTAAAAATGAACATTAGTTACCTACTTCTACAGCATTTATTAATCTTAGTTTATGTCAATCACAACATTTACTGATCCATTTTTAAAGGGGCTACTATATCTGTAGAATTCAGAAACCATTGTTATTGGCGACACTAATGGCCGTTAAGTGAACTGCAGCCAGCAACTTACTGCTCGTGCCAAGTGCTCGCTCTGTTCACACATAAAGTAAAAGAGACTGACCGTGATTCAATGCCTCCATATACTTAAGGCAAAATATATTTTCTTAGGGGTAAAAAAGAAGCGAAATGCTGTTAATGTAAATCCCGACATCATCCAAGCTGATTAGAGTGACATTATGTTGCCTAACGTGCTTCACACTTTCCCTCAGTAACAAAATAAACACAACAAAAATGACAGTGGTGAGAAAGCAGTTAAGAAAGCATGTCCTCATAGCGATGTGGGTTTGTTTGCACAAGCTGTGCAATTCACCAGTATCATGTCTACAGATGAGGTAGGCTAATGAAATTACTCTTATGATAGTTTGATTATAAAGTATATTTGAGACTATAGACTATACATCTGGCAATAGTTTAAATGAATCCCTTTTCTTTGCATGGCACATTGACATTAAAGCATATAGAAGCCTATAGCTCTTTCGGCATTATCCTGAACAATGCATTCATTCCATGTGTCATAGAACGGAAGAGAGGCTCTCAGGATTGTGCGTAAATGTCACAACCTTTTGGTTTTCCTAATCCTTCACGTAAAAAAAAAAATCAGTCTTCAGGCTTTCGTATAAAACCTAGGAAGTCAGGTCAGGGAAGGTCACATGAATATGAGCAGAGGTGGGGGACTCGAGTCACATGACTTGATTCGAGCCAGATTTAAGTCGCAAATTTTAGGACTTGAGACTTGCTTGACAAAAATTAATAAAAAACTTTATATTCGTGACTTGAGACTTCACTCGGACTTGAGTGAAATGACTCGAAATAAAGTCTTTCGTTTAATAAATATCTGTTTTTGAACGCGCCGCAACCTAACCACGTGATGCAGCAGGAAAGCAGAGAGCTCTAACGTAAGAGCATGCGCAGTCATGACTGAACAGACTAGAATAATTATGAACAATTGCTTTATTTACTATAAGAAAGGTTAACAGAATATATTTCTCATTGTTACTTCATGTTAGTTAATGCATCAACTAACAAACAAGATCTCATTGTAAAGTGGTACCATTTTTTAAGTCATAGATATGACTTACATTTAAGACATTTAAGCATGACAGTAATGGACATTCTAATGGTTGCATATTTTAGTGGAGTGTTTAGGTGAAGTTATGATGACCTAATTCCCTAAACACAAGGAACAGGAAAAACCTGACATATTTTTTTTAATGTGAAATATTTATAATTCCTGCTCCCTTCTGATTGGACAAAATATTAGGCCTATGATTTATGGAAAAATGTATATAACTGCTGTGAAGTGTGACTTTATAAACTAATATCCATAAAGTAGCAGTTCAGGAAAATGTACAATATTTCCCTCAGTAATTGCAATGACTGCAGAAGTTTGTTACGACTATGTATAAGACAGAAAAAAGGTGTGTGCTTGACTGGCTTATCTTCTTTGCTCAGTCAGAACAGTCAGCTTCTGGAGGAAACAGACTAACAGGAGAAATCGCCATGGGGCGTTGAGTTGAGTGCTGCAGTCACGCACAGGCACTTTATCATGAGAGGTGACATCAGACACAACTGGAGCTGCCTGCTTAAAGCTTACAACTTTTTTCTGTGTTCCCGATGGCTTATCAGATTAAGTTAACCCTAAAGAGAATTTTACCTGAGTTATTTTCAGGGTAAATGTGCCTGAGAAAGCTAACACAAGAAATAGAGATTTTTTTTATTATTATTATTATTATTTCAAACCATTTTGAAAAATTGTGCATGAAATTGAAAAAATAAAAATGCATGTGAATTTCTAAATTTCTTCTTAAATCAGTTAATAGTGTCAATATAAAATGATAGCAATGAAGCTAAATATATAAAGCTTACATTAATCAGTAAGAACAACAACAACAACAACAACAACAACAACAACAACAGTACTAATTCATTATTTTTACCAGTACAAGCAAAAAGGGTTTTCCCTGTTGCTGTCAGTGTATCTGTAAACAGTGTAAAATGTGATATTGTAGTTGTGTTGTTGAATAGGAGAGCATAAAAGTTCAGTTCAAAGAATTACTACAATACTTTGTGTGGTTTTCAGGAGAAAATAACAATTTGTGGGGTTTTTTGTTTGCAAAATTTGATTTTAGAAACCATTTGTGAAAACACTTAATACATAATTCATTTTCATTGCAATTTTATGACATAACAGTGTAAGTGAAAAATATGCATTCGTTTAATTCTCAATATCTGATATGTTCATTTTATTGACAGCACCACTGATGATTTGAGAAAGATCTTCGGAGCAATGAAATCTGCTTTGCTTTGATTAAAGACCTAAAAATAATGCAAAATCCTAAAGGTGCAGTAAGTGATTTCTGAGAAAGACTGTTGATATTTGAAATCAGCTCAAACAAAAGTACCCCTCCTTTCATTGCTCCGCCCCCAAAATGCATAAACACACAATGCAAGAGTGGACGTCTTTTTATCATAGCTGAAGCGAAAGTAAAATAATGCGAAGATGACGAATGAATGACAAGGAAGAACAAAAACAGTACACAAGAGTATATAAAAGCAAGAGTTTTCGAAACGGTCCTGTTAGCTAACCAACAGCATACCTTTGTTTTGTGAAACAGATGTTACTTACGTATGAAGCAGAAACCACGCAACCTCAGCGTCCGCTTTCAGGCCTTCCCACTTCGGTCTCTCCGGCGCTGGAAAGCTTTTCTAATAATAACTTGGGTCCTAAAGCTCTTAACCCTTCTTTTTCCAGTGATGAATTTTCTCTTTTGTAATGTCTACAGTCTTTCTTCAAATCTCTTCTCTTTCCTCTCCCATCATGAATGGACACACCCCTTCTGCTGATTGGTTTCAAGTGTTTCGCGGTAATCAATCCGACCAACTTACTCACTTTATCGCACCTTTTTAATGTTTCTTTTTTCTCACTTTTTTCCACTTAATTTATGTGTCTCTTTGTTTGAATTTCATTTAAAATTTTAAAGGAAAGAAAAGGAAAAAAATATGTGTACAGTCACTGTGTGTGACTGTAACTTTTTATAATAATATTTGCTGAATTTACCCATTCTGCATCCTGTGATACAGTTGTGTTGTCAGACCGTGTGATTTCCCGCCTTTGTTTGTCCTCACACGCAAACAAACATTTCTGCAAACGCTTGCAATCAGGATATTTGTATTTATCAGCTTCACTCTGTGTGACCGTGTCAGAGAGTTTAATCCAGAGCATCACCCTGTCACTGTTTTACAGCCCTGTTTCCCTCATTACAGCATAATGACCCTCATGACGCCACACTCTCCTCAACCTTCAGTTTCCCAGGAAAATGATAAAACCCTTTCTTTCCTCCCCCTACAAAAGCTCAAAAACATACTAAAACGATTGAAAAGGCAAACAATGCTAATGAGTCTTCGAAGTATCCTAACGACCCCACAAATTAACAACCAATTGAGGTACAGCTTCCATCAGGCTGCGCAGCTTTTTTTGTCTAGCCAACTGTTGCGGAGGCCCTTGCCAAAGCGAGTCACTAGTCCGTGAAGGCGTCTCCCTCTTCCTGACACTAGGAGGGCATTTTTCCCTCAGAATTTTGAACTGTCACCCATGTCAGATTTACATTCTTTTTGTTTCTTTTCTCTCCTCTCTGTTTTTGTGGAGGGAACGTTTGCAGCCGACATCTAAAAATGGGTCTTTGAGGAGAATGTGCAGGAAGCCCCATGGTGGTACGTGATCAGCCGCATGACTGCGCTTTGATTTCAGCCCACGCTGGCTCTTTTCAGTGGGCGTGATTGCCTAATGCTGTTTTTATACAATATGTTGTGAATGTAAAGTAAACAGACTTGACTCGACTTATTTTGTTGCTCATAAATATGTGAAAATCTACTTTTTGAGAAAACATTAGTAAGTGTATTGCAAAGCCTATATCTTTTACTATGTTAAACAGTGATTCAGTGGGTCTGAATCTATACTAACACTTATCATGTGTTTTTTTGTTTGTTTGTTTTTTTTAAATTAAATGTTGTCTACATATGTTCCCCAAACCAAATATGAGAACTAGGGTCCTGTGACTGTCCTGTGTTGGTTCTTTAATAAATCTTCTGTGTTTGCCCAACACTTAATCATTTTATTTTCAGCATGAGTATTTTTATTTTATTTTATTTTATTTTATTTTATTTTATTTTATTTTGTTTTGTTTTATTATTTTATTTTATTTTATTTTATTTTGTTTTGTTTTGTTAATTTGCAGATTACTGATCAGACGGCCCAGAATCCACTGCGGCGTGAATAAACTAAGCGGTTTAATTTTTTAATTATTTGCAGGTTTACTTATACCTACAGATTAATTTCCATGGAACACAAAAGCATTTTTCCTTTGCAATTTTTGTGTACAGTCAATAACATTGTCCATATGATCCTCGTTCATACAGATACGACTAAACGACAAAAAAAAAAAAAAAAAAGACTAAAATTGCTGAATTATGATGCCAGGTCAGTAGTTGGCGATGACACTTTGTAAAGAAACACTACGTACCTATAGACTAAACACGTAATGCGCACGCACACATGACAGTGTTTTCACAAACTCACATTTATATGGTTTACAGAGAGACAATAATAATAATCTATTTCCATACACTGTAAATTATTTCTAATTTTGTGTTTAATCGAAGAAGTCTAAGCAAATTTTGGAACGTCACGGGGGTGAGGAAGTAAAGACAAAATTTCTGTGCTCGGGTAAAATTTACTTTTATTGCTGTTGCCTAACAAACAGTTCCTTACACCTTTTTTGCCATCCATTTCAAGCTGTGTTGAGTTGCCAAATGCTAATCCCATTGTCATCCAGCCTGAACAAACCAAGTTTTCACGTGTCAATGGACTTCAACTCTTTACCTCCTTTACTTTATCCAGCCCCCTTGGAATAGGTCAAAGGTCACACACTGTTCAAAGACATGTTCTGTCTCCCCACTATGAGACATGACGGCAGTGTTTTCATTAGCAGTTAATGATGATAGACGGTCATGCATGAGTGACAGCCTGCAGAGTCACGCAAGGCCTCTAAGACGGAAGACACATTATGAAATGTTTTTTATTTTTGTCACGAAGAGCACAGACCTTCTAAAAACATAATTCTAGGAAATCAAGTCACCATGATATGAGGAAGTGACCAACTTTATCCTCCATATATCCTTGCCATTCAAGTTTATTTCTGGCTACTAATTCCCATACTTTTTTTAAATTAGTATTTTTATTTACTTCAGAGTTTATTGATATTAATTGACAAATTACAAATCAAACAGCCCACAGTACTCTGTTGGCACTTCCCACCATGCACCATGGCATTAATAAATTAAGCAGTTTCATTTTTTAGAATTATTTGCAGATTTATTTTTCTGTTTATGTTGCCATTTGCAGTTTTTTTTATATAATCAGACTTTATTTTATGTTATTGATTATCTTTTCATTCATTCATTCATTCATTCATTCATTCATTCATTCATTCATTCATTCAATCATTCAGTATTCCAAACCTATGATTTTATTTCCATGGAACACAAAAGATTTGTATTTATTTTATTTTATTTTATTTTATTTTATTTTATTCAGTGTTCCAAACCAATGATGCTATTTACATGGAAAAAATATGTTCCATAATAATAATAATAATAATTATTATTATTTTATTTTATTTTATGAAGTATGCATAATGCACACATACACACTGTTTTTGTTTGGAAAATAAGTCAACAGATCTTACAAAAGTACCAGAGCATTATGCAGAGAAGATCATCCCTTGCGTGCAGAGAGGGCAGAGATGTGACTATTCAACATGGTAATTATTTCTGCACTGGCACGAGTTCTGTTTTTCTAGTGTTTCTTCTCTCGTTATTTCTGCCTAGCTTTTGTTTCAAGGAACTTGCGTGAGATTGTACAGTGAGGAGGAGGAAGAAAAATCCCCTCTTGGCAAGACACGGCTACATGCTGAATTTTCCCTGCAGCTAGTAATATCTGAGGCTCTGCCTGCCCTCACAGTATTGTTTCAGGGAGGAATTCGTATCATTTCCTCTGGACTTTTTTTTATATTATTGTTCTTGTCATTAATTCATCTTTTTTTTTTTCTCATCAGATAAAGGTGGTAAGATTTAGAGGTTTCATCACCTTTGTTATGCATAGTAAGAATTGCACTGACCTTTGTGTGTAAAACAGTTGCTAACATTGTTGTTGATGGTCTTGTGGGTTTTATTTTGTTTGTATTTCCAGGTTTATGGTACAATCATGGTACTCCACCAACAGCTTGTAAGAACAATGCTAGGTGAGTGCTGAAAATGCACGTACACATGCTAAAACCAGTTGGCACGAGTCCACGCCATCCCAAACGTCCAGAGATCCCAGTGAAAACAAGCCACTTCCTCTCCACCCATACCCCCCTTTACCGGGATGATAAATCCAGAGTCTTGCAGCAATGGGAAATCTGGCTCCAAGATAAAGAATGCAGAGTTTTACGGGATGACCGAGTCGTAGAGATCAGAAGAGACAAAACCACAGGACAGGTACCAACAAATTGTTGGTATTTCCAGATTCTGCAAACTGTTCAACTTGACCTTAAATGATGCTGCTGGTAAAATGCTTCAGAAGTTATGCACATTATTCAGTTGGGATAATTTTGATTTTAATAAAACAGTAATATTGTGAAATATAATTTATATATTATATATATATATATATATATATATATATATATATATATATATATATATATATATATATATATATATATATATATAAAAATTCACAAATTTTAATGTATAAAATTTACTTTTTTAATATATTTAATATATAGTCAACACTAAAAAGTGGTTCAACCTTAATGTTATGAAGCCGCAAGAATAAATTTTGTGCGCAAAATCAAAACAAAAAAAGTATACTCGTCACAACATTAAGATTGAACAACTGCAGTCACGTCAACTATTTTAACTATGTTTTTACTACTTTTATGGACCTTGAATATGGTAATTTCATTGCTTTCAATGGAGGATAAAAAAAAAAAAACATCTGTGTTCCGAACATGATCGAAGGACTTACAGGTGTGGAAAGACATGAGGGTGAGAAATTAATGACATGAATTCAATTTTGGGGTGAACTAACCCTTTAAGTACAGTTTTCAGGTATTCTTTACACCTCTGCTAAAATCGATTCCACAAGTTTTCTTTTAAAATCACTACTGAAAATATTAAAAAAGTGCACTGATTCTATCTAGACCTGTGTTTGTTGATGAGATTTAGCGCAGCTGAACTGATATACCTGCCCACACCGGCACTAATGAGCGTTCAGCTTCATTGGCTGTAAAATCTTTCTCGTGTCCAACTGAGCTGTTAAGGAAACATGAATCTCCTTTAACAGCAGGAGCCAGACTGCTCAACCAAGACCATCTCGCACTGTTGCCATAACATGGCAGGAATGTCATGAGCACTAATGCTGAAATCGGTAAATATGAATATTACAGAAGATGTCAAAGATGATTTCGCAGAAATGCACAGAAGGACAGTGACCTTCATCTAAACCTGCTGCAGACGTGCAGGATTTCAGAGTATGTGATGAACTGCCAGATGACTTATTGGGATAAAGGTGAAATACTGGTGTGTTGTTGGATGGCAACTGGTGGATTTGCACGTTACTAGATCAAAGATTTGCACGTTAGTCGACTTACTGATCGCACATTCTATTTTTGCACAGACACATTTCAGTACATCAGGTTGTTTCCACACACATTCTGTAAAATATTTTGATTTGGCATAATATTTTTAGTATTTTGCTGTGTTCACTCATTTTGAATGGTATATGCAGTTTAGTCAAGGCATTTTGTTTTGGCTTTTAATGTTTTTTGTTTGTTTGTGCATAAATTCAAAGGGTTAGTTCACCCAAAAGTAAAAATTTGCTGTTAATTTACTCACCCTCTCATGATACACTGAGGTCTTATAAAGCGAAACAATCAGTCTGTGCAAGAAACTGAACTATATTTACAACATTGTTATCTGTAATCCACAGCCTCTGGAAATGGTCCTGAGCATTCACTTTGCTGGATATAGCAAATGATGACAAAATTAACATGTTAAGCAAGATGTCTATGGTGTATGCTTTCATGATACAGGTGCTGGTCAAATTATTAGAATATCATCAAAAAGTTGATTTATTTCTCTGGTTCCATTCAAAAAGTGAAACTTGAATATTATATTCATTCATTACACACAGACTGATATATTTCAAATGTTTATTTCTTTTCATTTTCCTGATTATAACTGACAACTAAGGAAAATCCCAAATTCAGTGTCTCAGAAAATTAGAATATTATTTAAGACCAATACCAAGAAAGGATTTTTAGAAATCTTGGCCAACTGAAAAGTATGAACATGAAAAGTATGAGCATGTACAGCACTCAATACTTAGTTGGGGCTCCTTTTGCCTGATTTACTGCAGCAATGCGGCGAGTCATGGAGTCGATCAGTCTGTGACACTGCTCAGGTGTTATGTGAGCCCAGGTTGCTCTGATAGTGGCCTTCAGCTCTTCTGCATTATTGGGTCTGTCATATCGCATCTTCCTCTTCACAATACCCCATAGTTTTTCTATTGGGTTAAGGTCAGGCAAATTTGCTGGCCAATTAAGAACAGGGATACTAGGTACTGGTTGCTTTGGTACTGTGTCCAGGTGCCAAGTCCTGCTGGAAAATGAAATCTGTATCTCCATAAAGTTGGTCAATAGCAAGAAGCATGAAGTGCTCTAAAATTTCCTGGTATGCGGCTACGTTGACTTTGGACCTCAGAAAACACAGTGGACCAACACCAGCAGATGACATGCCACCCCAAACCATCACTGACAGTGGAAACTTTACACAGGACCTCAAGCAATGTGGATTGTGTGCTTCTCCTCTCTTCCTCCAGACTCTGGGACCCTGATTTCCAAAGGAAATGCAAAATTTACTTTCATCAGAGAACATAACTTTGGACCACTCAGCAGCAGTCCAGTTCTTTTTGTCTTTAGCTCAGGCGAGACACTTCTGACACAAGGAATACGACAGCTGAAACCCATGTCTTGTATACGTCTGTGCGTAGTGGTTCTTGAAGCACTGACTCCAGCTGCAGTCCACTCTTTGTGAATCTCCCCCATATTTTTGAATGGGTTTTGTTTCACAATCCTCTCCAGGGTGCAGTTATCCCTATTGCTTGTACACTTTTTTCTACCACAACTTTTCCTTCCCTTCACCTCTCTATTAATGTGCTTGGACACAGAGCTCTGTGAACAGCCAGCCTCTTTTGTCTTTTGTAATGACCTTTTGTGTCTTGCCCTGCTTGTGCAAGGTGTCAATGGTCGTCTTTTGGACAACTGTCAAGTCAGCAGTCTTCTCTATGATTGTGTAGCCTACAGAACTAGACTGAGCGACCATTTAAAGACCTTTGCAGGTGTTTTGAGTTAATTAGCTTATTAGAGTGTGCCACCAGGTGTCTTCAATATTGAACCTAATTCTTCTAAAAGAAATACACATTTGAAATATATCAGTCTGTGTGTAATGAATGAATATAATATACAAATTTCACTTTTATGATATTCTAATTATATGACCAACACCTGTAAGTGTGTGATGTGTGATTAATTGCATTTTTTTTTAATCTATTGACAGCTGTACTATATATATATATATGTGTGTGTGTGTGTTTGTGTGTGTGTGTGTGTGTGATGAATATGAAGTGCAGAACAGCAGCATTTATTTATTTATTTTAAATAGCGTTAATAATAAATTGCTCTTTTTAAACTTTCTGTTCATAAAGGAATTCTGAAAAAAAAAAAAATTCCATTCCAATATGAAACAGCATGAACTGTCAACATTGATGATAATAAGAAATGTTTAAATCCAAATAATAATAATTTTAAAAAATGCTATTTTTAAGCATATTTAAATATCGTAATACTAATTTTGGTGAGATTAAGAAGCTTCTTTCAAAAACATTCAAAAATCTTATCGAGCCCAAACTATAATATACGATTTTATATATATGACACAAATGGCAGGTTACATGCGAATGATGCAAAAATATTTAATATTTTTATGGTTAGATAATGTCATTGTCCCATGTTTTTAAAACAGAAGGGAGGAATTACTGGACCATGACCCTTTTGTTTGGGTTTTTGCATTCCCAAGTCCTCCAAAAGTACTATGCTCTATTAATTCTGATATTTCTCTAATTAGATCGGTCATTTGTTTTGTCACTGTGGACTGCAGTTCAGTCATTCTGTTGTGAAATGAAAAGGTCTCGGTGGAACAGAAGCTGCCCCACAGCGGCCCCAAAAAACAGGAACCCGAATTCACCTCATCAGAAATCCTCGGCACACAAACACATGGACGTGATTTGAGAGTTTTATCCTTTTACAAGGCCTCATTCAATTATATTTTCTATAAAGTACAGAGCAGATTTGATGTCAAACTTTAAAGGCATTGTATCATGAGGAATCAAATGTATTTTAAAATTCATCCAGAGTGAACTTCCTTAGTGACTAACCTGCAGAAAGTCATAAACAATAAATTGTAGTGATGGGGGGGGGGGGTTGGGGGAGAGGCTGTACTATAAGTGGGCCGCATGAAAATAAATGCATGATTCGATTCTTTTGTGTGTTTTTTGTGTTAGTCTCTTATGCTCACCAAGGCTGCATTTATTTGATCAAATAGGAATATTGTGAAATATTATTTGAGCTTAAAATATATTTTAAAATGTATCTTATTTTTGTGATGATGGCAAATTTTCAGTCTTCAGTATCACATGTTCCTTCAGAAATCATTCCAATAAGCTGCTGAATATTGCTTAAAAAACAGCTGCGCTGCTTAATATTTTTTGTTGAAAAGTTTTTCTTAAAGAAGTTGTAAGCATATTGTGCTTGTTTTATTTCTGACAATGTAATGAAACATATCAAAATGTACAGGCAAACAAAGAAATTGTGTCAATGTATGCTTTTTCCTGTGAGCTTTTTTTTCAATGCTTTTTTTGGGATTGTAAAACAAAACCTGTAGCTGTAGTTTACCTTTTTTTCCCATATATATTTATTTAACCATATATTTCTTTGTACATCCTAGAGTTCTGACTGCGTGCATGTTTAAGGTTGGTCACCACTGTAACAGTTGCTATAGGAGTGTATTTGGTTGCTTTGTTGCTTCAATGAGCAAGAAAGGAGAGGTGTTGCCACAGGTAATCTAAAAAGGAGAATGGCTGACATGTCAGTCTGGATTATATGTGTCTCGCTGCACTTTGATGTGCCATGACCGTCTGAAGCACTGCACACAGACTGCTTCCTGCCACTGCTGGTCTCTGTGTGAGTGTGTGTTTATACAAACTTCCTTAAACTAGAAAAGATTAGATATCTTGGAGATGACAGCTATGAACAATTTGCATGCTAATTATCATGCTGAAAGCCCAGAACCATGAAAGAAGACATTTAGCAGAACATTAACCCTGATAGTTCTGTCCTTTCAAAGAATTTGAATGGTGGCCATGTGCTGTCTAGGTTCAAAACGTCAAAACACCACAATTTAATTTAATTTAAATTGTTATTAATATTACAAAATAAAATTAAATGAATTAAATTTAAAATTAAATTGTAAATACAATTATATTAAATTATTTATTCATTTATTTTATTTAAAATGTTATTTAAATTTGTATTTTGTAATATTTAAAACAATTTTAATAATAATTCATATATTTTGTATTCTTAAATACTTTAAAAAATTTATATATTTAATAAATGTTTGAATATTCAATAAACATTTAATAAATATTTAAATCAAATCATGTAATAATGTAATGTAATGTTATACTTGTTTAGTAATGTGATGTAATGTTAATGTAATAATTGTTTTGTTGTAATATTTTGACAATTATGTATATATATATATATAATTAAATGTGTCTGTTTATATATATATATATATATATATATATGTGTGTGTGTGTGTGTGTGAATGTGTAAACGCATATATATTTTAATTTTGCTGTACTCGTTTTCTTTAATGCATTTTTAAAAAAATTTTTTTCCATATTCCTCCTGATTGAATCAACATAAGTTGGGTGAATTATCTGTTTAATTAAAAGCGTTTTTGCACAGTGCACTGCATGTAGCCACAGTCTGACTAACAGCATTCAGGTGAATTTATGAATGACACTTGAAGGACCTTCCCCTTGTTTCCGTTGATGAAAGGTTTTTCGGATGTGTGAGAAAACAGTTGTATATGAGGGTGTGTGTTTGTGTGTGTGTCAGTAAGCTCTGTGGATGTTTTTACAAGGCAGCACATTTTGTTCTTTGTAGTTTACACTAACTTATGCAATCATGTCATAGAATCGGTGTCAGTGTGAATGGAACACACCAAACTGGATTGGCCAGATGAGGGGGAAGAGGCAGTTTGCTCACACGCACATACTCCTGTGTTACCACTCTCCTCAGTTCTCTCACATTTTATTCTGCACTGGCCACTGTGACCGTGCAAACAAAGCAATGCAATGTGCAAGAAGAAATAGCTGAGAGCTTGCACATTAGCTGCAGAGCTCCATTTAGTTCAAGCATGTGAAAGTACATGTCGTGAGTCAGACAGACTGTATTGTTATTGCTCTTTGTCGGTGGACATGAAAGCCGTTTTAGAGTTTCTGTTGTGTTAGTATTGTCTCTGTACTGCCATAGCTTGTGTTTGGTCCATCCTAGTAACTCCCTAACAACCATTTTCTCACGAAAGGTCCAAAGAGAGAGTGAGAGGAAAGGAAGCATTCTCTTCTTAAGACTGTCATGGCTTATGTGGATTTTAGATTTTCAAAATTATTTTGTACAGTGTATTTTATTGACATGACATCTGTTAATGAAATGGCTTGACCAATTATGAATAAAGTATTTCTGTATGCTCAGTGTAATTTATTCATTTTACAATATATATATATATATATATATATATATATATATATATATATATATATATATAATTATAATTATAATATTATATATTATAATTATATATATATAATTTATATATATATATATATATTCATAATAATGTTTTGAGATTTTTATTAGAATAGGACGTAACAGTCCCTCTTTTGCTGTCAAAACAGAACAGCCCTGACTGTCGAGACATGGACGCCACTAGATCTCTGAAGGTGTGTTGTAGTATCTGGCACCAAGATGTTAGCAGCAGATCCTTTAAGTCCTGTAAGTTGTGAGGTGGGGCCTCCATGGATCGGACTTGTTTGTTCAGCACATCCCACAGACGCTCGATTGGATTGAGATCAGGGGAATTTGGAGCCCAAGTCAACACTTCAAACTCATTGTTGTGCTCCTCAAACCATTTTTGCTTTGTGGCAGGAGCATTATCCTGCTGAAAGAGGCCACAGCTACCAGGGAATAAAAGGGTGCACATGGTCTGCAACAATGCTTAGGTAGGTGGTACGTGTTGAAGTAACATCCACATGGATGGCAGGACCCAAGGTTTCCCAGCAGAACATTGCCCAAAGCATCTCACTGCCTCCACCGGCTTTCCTTCTTCACATAATAGTGCATCCTGGTGCCATGTGTTCCCCAGGTAAGTGACACACCCCCACATTTACATGATGTAAAAGAAAACGTGATTCATCAGACCAGGCCACCTTCTTCCATTGCTCTGTGGTCCAGTTCTGATGCTCACAAGCCCACTGTTGCCGCTTTCACTGGGGTCAGCATGGGCACCCTGACTGATCTGTGGCTATACAGTCCCATACACAACACTGACACCTTTCTATCAGAACCAGCATTAACTTGATGAGCAATTTGAGCTACAGTAGCTTATCTGTTGGATTGGACCACACATGCCAGCCTTCACAGCCTTGGCCACCCGTAACCCTGTCCCCGGTTCACCACTGTTCCTTACTTGGGCCACATTTGATAGATACTGACCACTGCAGAACGGGAACACCCCACAAGAGCTGCAGTTTTGGAGATGCTCTGACCCAGTCATCTAGCCATCACAATTTGGCCCTTGTCAAACTCACTCAAATCCTGAGAACAAAAAACTTTGAGAACAAAATGTTCTATTGCACTTTGTTCTATTGTTCTATTCTCAACAGGTGACGTGATGAAGACATAATCAGTGTTATTCACTTCATCTGTCAGTGGTCATAATGTTATGCCTGATGTGTATATATATTTATTTATTTTTATATTTATATATATATATATATATATATGTGTGTGTGTGTGTGTATGTGTAAATGTGGGTAAACCACAAAAGTTTATGATTTATTTGGATATTACTTTTAAATAATAATATATTATAATACTTATAATAATTATAATATACTTACATAATATTGATATTAAAAATAATAGCATATTATAATAGCATAATAATTGCACTATTAATTATATATATATTGTTTTTTAAAAATCATGAGTAGTCTCTTACTGTTTAAGAGATTGTATGTAGCAAATTGTCACTTTCTCTTGGAACAAAACCACACTATAATGTATTATTTATATGAAGAAGTACAATATTCTTTGCTAAACTTTTATGACCTCGACCTCCAATTCAACAATACAACTACAATATCACATTTCGCAGTGTTTACACACAGTTACACAGACAGTGATGGGAAAGAATTTTCACTTGCGCAATAAACTGAGCATTCTCATATTTCTCTGTTGTTAAGTCATTAATGCTACCTTGAAGTTATAATGTGCATAATTTCTTAGAATTTCTTATGTTAAATAAACACCTTTTCTTGGTATAAACCCATAACATCTATTCACAAGTGTATCTAGACATCCAGAAGACACAACAGATGCATAAGGTAGCTCCCATACTCATTGTTATTGGAGAGAGTAGAGAGCATCGTTTATATAATATTTATAGATGTAATTTCTATGGCAATAATGTCACCATAAGAGACTGTTTATCCATCCATCCATTTTTATATACCCAACTGTGATATGGTGATATATATATATATAGAGAGAGAGAGAGTTCAGAAATCCTTGTTATTAGTGATACTTGTGGCCGTTAAATGAACTGCAGCCAGCGACTTACTGCTCGTGCTCGCACGAAGGTACAAGGTACCTTATATAATTATAATATAATATATTATACTTGTATAAGGTACAAGAGACTGAACATGATTCAATACCCCGATATACTCATGGCAAAAGTTCTTTTTATTCTTTGTTTAGAAGTAAAAACTAGTGGAAAATACCTTTACAGCGATATACTGTTAACATACATCCAGACATTTAGATAAATATGCAAATGAACAAAAGTAACAAAGTAACAAAAGTAACAAAATAAAGTTACAAATGTAACAAAATAAACAACAAAAATGACAGCATTGAGGGAAAAAAAGCATGTTTGTTCTTTGACCATATGTTACACTGAAAAACAACCTACTTTCATATCATGTGTTTTATAATGGTCTGTGAAAGCGTCCAAAAATGTCATATTCCATAGTGTTATGCTTGTCATATTTAACATTTGAAAATCTTATTTAAAAGTATGATATGCATGAAGTATAATGCTAGTTAATGGTAACATAACATGTAAAATATGTCCTTTTTTTCTGTGTTTTGTTGTTGATTTTATTGTATTTATTTTTTTCAGTTCTTTCTCAGTTTATCATCTACTTTACAAGTTTGCAGTCTTATTTTGTAAGCATGTTTTCTATTATCCTCTGACTGTATAATACTGCCCTGCCTTTAGGATTAACATTTTCTTTTCTTGCCAGCCAGTTGCTGTAGTGACAGTGCAAATCTCTCTTTTAATTTACAGCAGGCCGATAAATTCCACACTTGTAGCTTAGCCTGGTGACGGATTGTTGTGTTTATGTGTTGCTACTTGATGTCAACATGGATAGTTTTCAGTGTTCATTAGTATATGTATTTGTCATTAAAGGAATGTTTCACCCAAAAATAGAAATTCTGTCATTTATTCACTTAAATAAAAAACATGGTTTTGATTCTTTCATGTAACTCAAAAGCAGTAAAAGCTGCCCTATTCTATATAATTAAAACTTTCAAGTTAATATTTTAGGCCTATGTGTTTATTTTTTTATAAGAGATGCTTGTGTATATTTTTGCCAGAGAAATGTAATAAATGTCAATCAAATGATTTAGTGCTGTCAACCCAGTTTGCTGAATTGGCTACTAAAACAACACGAAACGTGTATGCAAATAAATATCGCAATCAGCTGGCAGAATTTATTTTGACCCCCCTTCCACCCAATCTAATAATATGCTGTTCATCTGTACTTCATTTTCCTTGCAACTGACGACTAAAATAGATGGCCTTTGAAGAGCAAGCTCTTATATATATATATAGACCCAAAGGCCATCAGATCATCAGATAAAGGACTTTCCATGCACATACTGCAACATTTGAGTTTTCTCCTTTTTGCACATTGCACTTTCATTTAATTCATGGGAAACCTTTGCAGACTTGCATCATTTCACTTATCTGATGTCTATCATCCATCCTCTCCAGTTTCAGTGACAGGTCCTATTATTCACCCGACACAGCAGATATGTTGTTTGTTTTGGGCAGATATTCTCATTCGTCTTGGGGTGAAGACAGCATGGACATGTTTCTGGCAGGTGGTGTGAATTTGGATGTAAGAAAACGCCATCTATCCTGATGCTTCCTAGAGACCACTGTGGTGCCATTTTGTCTGTGTCTATTATCAAGTGATTTATAACTCCTGGTATTTGGTTATGTCACCCAAAAAGCAAAGAAAATAGGCTGTTCATGAAAACAAAGAGGTAAATAAACAGTATGCTGAAGATCATGCAAGATGTTGGAATCAAATTTTTGTAGACCTTTTCTTTGGGGGTGTTTCACTGTACATTCCTTTGAATTTTTGTAATTTAACTTTGCAACTTAAGATAACATTAAATCTAAAAAAAAATAATTAATTAAAAAATAGAGTAATTGTTAAATGGTTCAGGAACACTTTATTTTAAGGTGACATATTACTACATGTACTTACTGGAGTAATAACAGTAAATTATGCATAATAATTATGCATAAGTAACTAACCCTAAACCAAACCCTAACTGTAACTCTATAAGTATGTGTAGTTAATTAATATTACTCCGTGCTTATTTTAGTAAGTACAATGTAACTACATCATTTTAAAATAAAAGTGTAATGGTTATGATAATTTTTTTTTAAATGGTGCGTTAATATATTGTTATGATAGGTGGCTGATTCAATGAAGCGCACGACAATAGAAATACTATAATGACAGTCTTTAATATAATACTCAGAAGAATCAGGGAAACAACCACATAACTATAGACAACACAGGACAAGGAATTAAGGATAATCAGAGAAGGAACAGCACAGGTGTGTAGAACTAATTAACAACCAACGAGATTAGAGACCTACTACAAACGAAATCACAGAAACTGAGAATACATGTTACAGTAGCCTGTCTCGTTTAGTTTTGTTTTTGTGTTCATGCCTTTATTATGAAGTTTAGCCATGTTTCATGTTCCTGTTTGTCATTGCTATGTTACCTAGTTTGTCATGTTCCCACCATGTCATGCATTTCCCTTGTTTGTGTCATGTGCTCCCTTGTCATTTGTCCTAGGTTGTCATTGTTTTATAGGTTACACGTAAGTTAATCGTTGTTCTAAACTGTGCTGCTACAATACACACACACAAAGCGTGCACACTCCGAATCATTCTGTAGCACCGAAATGTATTCTCAACACTTTTCTGTGATTTATCAATGAAATAGCTAAGAAACTATGAAGTTCTAGCATATATTTCTTCGTAAATAAAACCCACAGCTTCACTATTTGTAGAGAGAAGCTGCCAGGTAGAATTGATTCACACAATCGCTCGATCACAAATGCATTCATTTAAATGTAATCTTTATTGTGCACACTGGATGCTACAAAGTGACCATTGCAGATCAATTTCTTTGTGTCGAAAGTAACGCAGCAGTTATGAAGTATGTCAGAAATAGAACGAGGCATCAGTTTACGGTCGGGGGTTTTGTGTTGCATCGCGCCGCTAGCATCCAGTGTAGACAGGGTATTTGTTAACTGAAACATAAATTTTTTTTACAGACTTTAGAGTGATGGTTGGGCTTGTTCTTCATTCAATTTTACAAGCGACCAGTTAATTTCGTTTTTACCGGTAAGCCTAGTTGTTTTTGCTCAAATCCAGTTGCACCAAACCTGCGGCAACCAAAGCCAATAATTAGCTGGGAGAATCGCCAATTTGCCCCCTCTAGTGGATGACTAAATATTTGCTAGTAAAATCCCCCTAGGCGGCCCCACATGTTGAAAACCTTGTTGATGAATGTTGATGACTTCCCCTTACTGTTGAGCAATAGCAGGAACCTGGCTATCTTAAACTTAAATGGAATGGAAAAGGACTGGAAGGCCAAGAAAACTTTCAAAAGAAGTTTCTCAGATTTTCATCTTTGAAGTCCAGGAGGTCACACTAAGAACTAACTTTTTACATTTTCTATACATATTACCTATATTTTCTGTTTGTATAGTAAGAAAGACCAAAAAATAAACATGGGTGGTAGTTAAAACAACAAAGCTGGGCTAAGACTTTTGCATGTTAAGTACTGTATGTATCATAGTTTCCACAAAAATAAATACAACTGTTCATAACATTGATATTAGAAGGAAATGTTTCTGAGCAAATCAGCATACTAGATATGATTTCTAAAGTATAATGTGACACTGAAGACTAGAGTTATGACGCTGAAATTTCAGCTTTGTCATCACATGAATAGATATTTATAAAGGTGGGTGGAAATTTGTTCATTGTAGTAGACTAAAGATAATCATCTGTAGTTTTTATGCCTCAGGGGAATATGATTTGTATTGACATCAAGTTTTAGGGAAAGAACATTCACATAAAATTTTCCACAAGTGTAACTTGTCACTCTTATGTCATTATTTGACAAACATAAAACCTTTTGACAAAACAAAATGTTTCTCAATTTTAATTTGAGCACATTCATCATTGTGTGGTTTCTTCAGAAATGCGCTGGTGGTGTGATACAAGAGCATCATTGTTCAGCAGGAGTTCCCCTCTTATAAGGTTCATGTTTCTATCACTCAAAAAGGGACTCCGAGTCAGGAAGACATCTATCATTAGATATCTCAATGTCCATCTTAAGCTCGTAATGAATCTGAGAAACCATGAGAATAACATGTTCCTGCCTTTTCCATTGCCTCAATGACCATATGGAAATGTCCATTTAGGTCAAACAAGCATCCAAAAATATTTTGGACAATTGGCGTTGTAGTACGTAATACATTTTACAGTTTTGATAAATGTAAAATTAATTGTAAATATTGAATGTTCCTCCATGTGACTTAAGAAATTAATACTTGCTTTAAATTTTTTTTACTTTTATTCAGCAAGGATGTGTTAAATCGATCAAAAGTGACATATCAGGCATAACATTATGACCACCTTCCTAATATTGTGTTGGTAATTATCCTGCTAAAAGAGGCCACAGCCGCCAGAGAATACCGTTTCCATGAAAGGGTGCACATGGTCTGCAACAATGTCCCCACGTGCATCAATGAGCCCTGGCCGCCCATGACCCTGTCGCCGGTTCACCACTGTTCCTTCCTTGGACCACTTTTGACCACTTTATCAACATATTAAGATGATTTCTGAAGGGTCATGTGACACTGAACACTGAATTAATTCAATTCAAATTTCTTTGTATAGCGCTTTTCACGATAAATATCATTTCAAAGCAGCTTTACAGAGAATGGATGTCAACATTACAATTTAACCCTTTAAAGCTGAATTGTTCCGCCGGCAGGCAAAAAGGACAATAATTAGTGTAGCTTCTGTTCATAACTTTAAGCAAAGATAGTCATAATGAGAAACTGATCTGATATGATATATTAATATGCATTATGTGAATGCTTGGCTAAAGAAATGTCTTTAATCTAGATTTAAACTGTGTGAGTCTGAGCCACTAACATTATCAGGAAGGCTATTCCAGAGTTTCGGAGCCAAATGTGAAAATACTCTCCCTCCTTTAGTCGACTTAGCTATCCTAGGTACAACCAGAAGTCCAGAGTTTTGTGATCTTAAAGAGCGTGAAGGATTGTAGGGCAATAGAAGATCGGTTAAGTACATAGGAGCTACACCATTTAGAGCCTTATAGGTCATTAGCAATACTTTATAATCGATACGGAACTTAACGGGTAACTAGTGTAGAGATGATAAAATTGGTGTTATATGATCATATTTTCTTGACCTGGTAAGAACTCTAGCAGCTGCATTTTTTACTAATTGTAGCTTGTTTATTGAGGAAGCAGGACAACCAGCTATTAATGCATTAGAGTAATCTAGTCAAGACGTCATGAAAGCATGAACTAACTTTTCTGCATCAGAAATAGATAACCGATTCCGTATCTTAGCAATGTTTCTGAGGTGGAAAAAGGCTGTTTTTGTAACATATGAAATATGATTTTCAAAGGACAAGTTGCTATCTAATATAACACCCAGGTCTTTAACTGTCGAAGATGGAGTAATAGTACATCCTTCTAAATGCAGACTGTAGTCTGAGAGATTCTGTGTACAGGTCTTTGGTCCAATAAGTAATACTTCAGTCTTATCTGAATTTAATAGTCATCCAATGATTAACTTCTTTAACACACTGTCAGTTTGGATAATTCAGAGATTTCATCTGGTCGTGATGAAATATATAACTGAGTATCATCTGCATAGCAGTGGAAACTAATTCCATGTTTTCTTATAATATTGCTGAGTGGCAGCATGTATATTGAAAACAGCAGAGGGCCTAACACAGATCCTTGCGGCACTCCATAGTTTACTATTTTTCCCCGTTTCAATAAACAAACTTGTGTCGGTCTGATAGGTATGACCTAAACCACTGTAATACCTGTCCCTGAATACTAGTGTAATTTTGTAGTCGGTCTAAGAGTTTTTTATGATCTATAGTGTCGAACGCAGCACTGAGATCAAGTAACACTACTTGCTTCTGACCAAGGCTGTGTCTCAATACTAGTAAGTCATTTGTAATTTTAACGAGCAGAGTTTCTGTGCTATGATGAGACCTGAATCCTGACTGAAATTTTTCATGATAGCGTATTTTTGCAAGGAGGCGCACAGTTGGGCCGATACCACTTTTTCTAGTATCGGTCTGTAATTTGCCAATACATTTGGATCTAATTGTGGTTTCTTAATGAGAAGCTTAATAACTGCTAGCTTGAATGATCGTGGGACGTGTCCTAGAGATAAGGATGAGTTGATAATATTGAGAAGAGGTTCTTCTGCTACAGGTAACAGTTCTTTCAGTAGTTTAGTGGGTATTGGTTCTAATAAACATGTTGTTGGTTTAAACGCAGTAATAAGTTTATTTAGCTCTTCCTGTCCTATAGTTGTAAAGCACTGTAACTGTTCTTGAGGGGCGATAATTGAGGTTGAATTGTAAAACTCTGTTAAAGGTTGTACATTTACAATTGTATTTCTGAAACTTTCGATTTTCTCAGTAAAGAAATACATAAAGTCATCACTGCTAAACTGTAATGAAATGTTTTGTTCTGGTGGTGACTGTTTATTTGTTAATCTAGCTACTGTACTAAACAAGAACTGTGAATTGTTTTGGTTATTTTCTATAAGTTTGTGGAGATGCTCAGCCCTGGCTGCCCTTACATGGACTTTAAAATCTCCAACAATCAGAGCTTTATCAACATTGACCAATAGGTCAAATAGAAAGTCTGCAAACTCTTTTAGGAAATCAACATAAGGCCCTGGAGGTCTATAAACGCTAGCCAAAGCAAGAGATAGTAGCGACTTTTTACTTGTATCTGAGAGTGTAACATTTAGTATAAGAATTTCAAATGAATTAAACCTGCAGTTTGTTTTCTGAGTAACGTTAAGAATACCTCTATGGATTGTTGCTACACCACCGCCACGGCCAATCAGACGGCATTTATTTTTATTACAGTAGCCAGGTGGACAAGACTCATTAAGACCGAAATAATCATTTGGTTTAAGCCATGTTTCAGTAAGGCAAATTATATCATGACTATTGTCTGTGATCATTTCATTTATGATAACTGCCTTAGGTGTCAGCAATCTAATGTTTAGTAGCCCTAGCTTTAGAAATTGTTTTAGTTCAGTAATTTTGCAAAATTCTGGTTTGATCACTATCAGGTTTTTTCTAGATCCTTTATTTTTATTGTTATTGCTAAGCCTCACTATTCGGGGAATAGACACAGCTTCTATAGACCGCATTACACTCACATTTCTATCATTTAAGTGGGCAGAACACATACTGTGATTTGAGGTTTGACTTACTTGTTCTCCAACAGAAGATCAGCTCCGGTTTTGCTGGGGTGCAGGCCATCAGCACAGAAGAGTCTAGAACGCTCCCAGAAAAGATTCAAATTATTTATAAAGAGCAGCCTCTGTTCATTACACCAAGACATCAACCATTCATTTAAAGCAAATAATCTTACTGAACCTTTCATATCCTCGTCGGTACGTCAGAAGCGGTCCAGACACGATGGTCCTCGTCGTGGGCGATGTGACTCGTACCGTCTCGATCAGGCTCCTTAAGTCCTGCTTCAGCACCTCCGTCTGCCGCAGCTTGGTGTCGTTCACCCCCGCGTACAGCACTACAACTCCGATGGTCTCAGCACCGTTGAGGATCGCGGGAACCTGCGCAGCGGCATTGAGAACACAAGCACCAGGAAAACAGTGACTGCACACATTACCATTGGCTGTGGTTGTGTGGACGTGGCGGACGTAGCGTTCCGTCTCGCAGAGAGGGGAGAAGCGGTTTCCGCATCGAGACCTCGAAGACCGGGGGGCAGCGGCGGAGGAGAGCGCCGACGATTCAGAGACCGTTGGAGATTCGGCGAGCACAGGAGATTCAGAGAGCGCTGACTATTGTGAATTTATTAGAGTAATGATAAAGTTTAAATTACATTTAGGTTGTTCAGCTTTAAGCAAAGTTTACCTATAATGCATAGTAGCAAGTGAGAGCATACAGAAAGAAAAAGAGAAAATGTGACTCACTGTGTATGCGCTGCATCTGTGTAAACCAGTTAAAAAAAAATGTCAGTAAACAGTTCATTTACTTTAATTCAAGTTGTCAGTGGTCATTATCGCTTACTAAGAAGAAAAGACACGACAATTATTTGGTGCCGAAACCCAGGATAACTAGCAAGGAATGTCCGAAATGGTGGAGCGACTTGAAAGACTCCTAAGAAAACGGAGAGCTGTACTTTTTCAAGATATTGAAACAGGTTAGCAAAGAAGATCCGATCATTGACAGATTAAGTGAACTGTTAGCCCTGTTATCTGCAAAAGAGGAATGCTGCTGGAGTTAGATCGTGAAATAGAGGAATGGACAGATACCGATGATCTGGAGAATGAAGTTGCTGACGTTGAGGAATATGGAGAGCGAATCGTCAGCGCGAAGGCTTGCGCACAGCACGTGATACAGAAAAATCGAGAAAACAGCAGGCCAAGAGACACAGAGCCTCCGCAGCGCGGACAAACAGTTAAGTTACACAAGTTAATAATCTGGAAATTCAGTGGTGAAATTAGCTTGTGGCAAGACTTTTGGAATCAGTTTGAAACCGCTATTCACAAAATTATGCGCTGAGCAAAACAGAGAAGTTTAATTACTTAAAGACGTATCTAACTGGCACTGCTTCAAAGGTAATAGTGGGGCTGATGACAAATGGCAATTATGATCATGCGATCGATCTGCTTCAGAACCGGTTCGGAAGAAAGGATCTCTCATTAATGCGCATATGACCAAGTTGCTGAATCTCTGCCCAGTAAAGAAAATCACATTATGTTGCTGCTCTGAGACAACTTTACGACGAATGTGAAGTGCAGATCCGTAGCTTGGGTGTTGTTTCAGAAGACTGCCTTTTCTGTGACAGTGCAGCACACAAAACAGAACTATGTCCAGAAACTGATATTGCTGCACGAAAAGACAAATTGATGAAAATGGGACTATGCTTTATTTGTCTTGGACCAAAGCATATTGCAAGATTCTGTAAGGCCAAAGTGTGCTGTAATGCGTGTGGAGGCAGACATCATAGAGCTGTGTGAGAAAAGAGAAACACACTTCAGACACTGACAACAAAGACAATGTTGTTTCTTCATTCGCATCACATTCCATCAAGATACAACCCACTAAACTGAACAACACTCTGCTGACTGTACGAGCATGGGCAGAAGGACCTGGTGGAAGTAAAAGCATTCGCTGCTTACTGGACGGAGGCAGTCAGAGAAGTTTCATCAGTGAGAACACAGTAAGAGCTTTAAAATTATCTGTGATTAAACAAGCAGCGATCACTCTGCCTACTTTTGGCTCAGCAACACCAGTAACTTCAAGACAACACAGTGAAAGTAATTCTGCAGATCTGGAACAAAGAGCAGAAATTTGAAGTAGAAGTGCTCGAGACCCCCCAAGTGTGCACTGGTGTGTGTTGAAGATTCCAGGTGAGCACATCCAAGCAGACTTGAAACGAAAAGGCTTACAGTTAGCAGACTTCCCAGACCCCAGCACTTGTGATACAGAATTGTCGATGCTGATTGCTGCAGACTATTATTGGCATATAGTGTCAGGCCAAGTAGAAAGAATCACAGATACACTTGTGGCCATTGAGAGCATTTTTGGATGGTCAGTGCAGGGCCCAGTCACAATGTCCAGTGTTTCTGATGCAGCATGCATGCACATACAAATGAATGAAGACACACTGGTCTCAGAACGTCTGAAGGCCTTCTGGGAAATCGAGTCCCTTGGCATCGACATGAAGCACAAAGACAGCCCTCAAGAGGAGGAGGGTCTACACATGTTTGAAAAGACAACTCAATACAAAGGCAATCAATATGAAGTGGAGCTGCCATGGTGACCTGACAAACCAGAACTCCCAGATAACTACAGAATTGCAAAGAAAAGATTTGAAGGACTTAAAAGAAAGTTGAAGTCAGATGTAGTGGTGTATGACGGATACAATGAAGTTATGAATGATTACCTTGAGCAGGGCATTGTTGAAGACGTGGCGGAGGACGGGTCATCTCCAGATGCTGTGAAGTACTACATGCCTCATCGTGCTGTTCTGCGGGAAGACAAGGTAACCACAAGGCCGAGAGTAATGTTTGATGCTTCATCACGTGACACTGGCTTTCCATCACTAAATGACTGTCTACTTACTGGTCCTAACTTCAATCCAGATCTGCTCAGCATACTGATAAAATTCAGACTGAATGAGATTGCATTTACCACAGATATCAAGAAGGCTTTCTTGCAGATTTCTCTTGCTGAGAAGGACAGAGAATCACTTTATGTAAGTGATGTTGAAAATGTCTTCTCCATAACTACTGGTGCAAGGAAGATTATGTCTGCAGCTGGCATGGACCTTTGCAAGAGGATAACCAACTGCACTGCATTGAAGGAGAAATGGAAGACGACAGTGAGTGAACTTGGAGGAGACAGAAACACATGGATCTGTGTTGAAGGTACTAGGCTTGGTATGGAAAACTAAAACCAATGATTTCGTCTTTGATCCGACCGCATTGCTGACTGCTGTAGCTAACAGAAAAAATACCAAGAGAAGTGTTCTAAAGCTCTCTGCTCGCATATTCGACCCAAGAAGCTCTTACCCTGTACACCGTGCGAGTGAAATGCCTTTTTCAAGAGTTGTGGACACGAGGCATTGGTTGGGACGAGGAGCTGCCCACAGATCTTGCACAAGAATGGCAAGGGTGGTGTGCAGAGCTTCCACAGATCCACCACATAATCATTCCTCGCTGGTATGGAATAAATTCTGAGCACAGAAAGGATGCACAACAACTCCACGTGTTATGTGAAGGAGGCGAGAAAGCTTACAGTATTGTCGCCTACCTGCTACGAATAGCTGATGATGGAACAAAGACCACGTGCCTTGTCGCAACAAAGTCCAGGGTAGCCCCCCTGATGAGGATATCACTGCCTCGTCTTGAGCTGATGGGAGCAGTAATTGGAGCAAGACTAGGAACCAGCCTGTTAAAGCCTCTGAATATAGAGCTCCATAAAGTTCATATGTGGACAGATTTGATGATTGTGCTGCAGTGGATTCGCAGTCCAGCTCACAAATGGAAGCAGTTTATGTCAAACAGAGTATCTGAAATCCAGTCTTTAACCAACCCTGCAATGTGGTCTCACTGTAAAGGCAAGTTCAATCCAGCTGACCTCTGCTTGGATCCAACCGTTTGTACACAATGACAGTTCAAGCCCCAAGAGAGGAGGTGAGTTGACTGCTGACGAAATGTTTGAGGCTGAGAAGTACTGGATAAAGTGACTCAGGATAGCAGCTTTAGCCATGAGATCAATTTGCTGAAAGCTGGTAAGACCCTGAACTCAGGTTCAAGGATCAGAAAATTAAAACCTTTGCTTGATTAAGAGGAATTGCTCCGTGTTGGAGGCAGATTGCAACAGTCAGACTTTAGTTATAGAGAAAAACATCCTTGGATTCTTCCCAGTAAAGACCGATATTGTGAGCTGCTGATTCAGCACAGCCATGAATTTATCATGCATTCTGGTCTGAGAGACACACTAGTACAAATTAGCACTCAAGCGATTCGTTTCCAGATAAGTCATTTATTCAGACAATGCCGGAACATTTAAAAGTGCAAATTAGGACCTCAGTGAGCTGTGGCAAGCCATCAAAGATCCACAACTGCTCACCTGGCGTTTCATTGTTGAGCGAGTAGCTTGGTGGGGTGGATTTTGGGAGAGGCTTGCAAGGTCTGTGAAAACGTGACTGAAAAAGGTGCTAGGAAGAGCATCACTCACCTTTGAAGAAATTTCTACACTTCTAACAGTAGAAGCCACACTGAATTCTAGACCCCTTACCTTTGTCCACAATGAGCATGACGAGCCGCAGCCATTAACACATGCACACTTCTTGTTTGGTGAGCGACTTCACTGCCTCCAACTGTTTCTGGCCGACTATGATCATCCCATTGTCAGTAAAGAGGACATAACGAAAAGGTGGAGATACAGGAACCGACTCATGACCAATCGCTGAAATAAGGACTATCTACTGGACTTGAAATCTGCCCATTCCTGCACCACACAAAAGCCTACTGAGTTAAAGATGGGTGACAGTTCTCATCGGAGATCCAACATGCCGAGACAAACTTGGAGACGCTGGCGATTCAGAGAGTGCTGACGAATCAGAGAGTCCTGGAGGCGGTGATGATCCAGAGAGTTCTGACCATACAGAGAGCGCTGGAGGTGCTGGCGATTCAGAGAGCGCTGGAGAGATTAAGAGAGCGCTGGAGGCGCTGACGATTCAACGAGCGCTGACGATGCAGAGAGCATTGGGGGCACTGGCAATTCAGAGACCGCTGCTGATCCAGATAGCGCTGACGATTTAGATAGCAGGAGATTCGAAGTGCGTTGGAGATTCTGATGATTCAGAGAGCGCTGGCCATCCGGAGAGAGCGCTGGCCATCCGGAGAGAGCGCTGGCCATCCGGAGAGAGCGCTGGCCATCCGGAGAGAGCGCTGGCCATCCGGAGAGAGCGCTGGCCATCCGGAGAGAGCGCTGGCCATCCGGAGAGAGCGCTGGCCATCCGGAGAGAGCGCTGGCCATCCGGAGAGAGCGCTGGCCATCCGGAGAGAGCGCTGGCCATCCGGAGAGAGCGCTGGCCATCCGGAGAGAGCGCTGGCCATCCGGAGAGAGCGCTGGCCATCCGGAGAGAGCGCTGGCCATCCGGAGAGAGCGCTGGCCATCCGGAGAGAGCGCTGGCCATCCGGAGAGAGCGCTGGCCATCCGGAGAGAGCGCTGGCCATCCGGAGAGAGCGCTGGCCATCCGGAGAGAGCGCTGGCCATCCGGAGAGAGCGCTGGCCATCCGGAGAGAGCGCTGGCCATCCGGAGAGAGCGCTGGCCATCCGGAGAGAGCGCTGGCCATCCGGAGAGAGCGCTGGCCATCCGGAGAGAGCGCTGGCCATCCGGAGAGAGCGCTGGCCATCCGGAGAGAGCGCTGGCCATCCGGAGAGAGCGCTGGCCATCCGGAGAGAGCGCTGGCCATCCGGAGAGAGCGCTGGCCATCCGGAGAGAGCGCTGGCCATCCGGAGAGAGCGCTGGCCATCCGGAGAGAGCGCTGGCCATCCGGAGAGAGCGCTGGCCATCCGGAGAGAGCGCTGGCCATCCGGAGAGAGCGCTGGAGGAGCTGACGATTCAGAGTGTTGGAGATTCAGAGAGCATTTGAGATTCTGACGATTCAGAGAGCGCTGACCATCCAGAGAAAGCTGACCATCCAGAGAGCGCTGACCATCCAGAGAACGCTGACCATTCAGTGAGTGCTGACAATTCAGAGAGCACTGGAGGAGCTGATGATTCAGAGAACGTTGAAGATTCTGACGATTCAGAGAGTGCTGATGATTCAGAGAGCACTGACCATTCGGAGAGCTCTGGAGAAGCTGACGATTCAGAGAGCATTTGACATTCTGACGATTCAGAGAGCGCTGACCATCCAGAGAACGCTGACCATTCAGTGAGTGCTGACAATTCAGAGAGCACTGGAGGAGCTGACGATTCAGAGAACGTTGAAGATTCTGACGATTCAGAGAGTGCTGACGATTCAGAGAGCACTGAAGGCGCTGACGAATCAGAGAGCGCTGGAGATTCTATTGATTAAGAGAGTGCTGGCTATTCGGAGAGAGCGCTGACCATTCGGAGAGAGCGCTGACCATTCGGAGAGAGCGCTGACCATTCGGAGAGAGCGCTGACCATTCGGAGAGAGCGCTGACCATTCGGAGAGAGCGCTGACCATTCGGAGAGAGCGCTGACCATTCGGAGAGAGCGCTGACCATTCGGAGAGAGCGCTGACCATTCGGAGAGAGCGCTGACCATTCGGAGAGCTCTGGAGAAGCTGACGATTCAGAGAGCATTTGACATTCTGATGATTCATAGAGCACAGACGATTCAGAGAGCGTTGGGGGAGCTGGCAATTCAGAGAAAGCTGACCATTCAGTGAGTGCTGACAATTCAGAGAGCACTGGAGGAGCTGACGATTCGGAGGAGCTGACCATCCAGAGAGCGCTGACCATCCAGAGAGCGCTGACCATCCAGAGAGCGCTGACCATCCAGAGAGCGCTGACCATCCAGAGAGCGCTGACCATCCAGAGAGCGCTGACCATCCAGAGAGCGCTGACCATCCAGAGAGCGCTGACCATCCAGAGACCACAGGAGATTCAAGGAGCATTTGAGATGCTGACGATTCAGAGAGCACTGGCGATTCAGAGAGCATTTGACGTTGATGATCCAGAGAGCGCTGGAGATGCTGACCATCCAGAGAGCGCTGACCATCCAGAGAGCGCTGACCATCCAGAGAGCGCTGACCATCCAGAGAGCGCAGGAGATTCAAAGAGCATTTGAGATGCTGACGATTCAGAGAGCACTGGCGATTCAGAGAGCATTTGACATTGATCCAGAGAGCGCTGACCATCCAGTGAGTGCTGACCATCCAGAGAGCGCTGGAGATTTAGACACCACAGGAAATTCAAAGAGCATTGGAGATTCTGATTCAGAGAGCGCTGACCATCCAGAGAACGCTGACCATTCAGTGAGTGCTGACTATTCAGAGAGCACTGGAGGAGCTGACGATTCAGAGAGCGTTGGAGATTCAGAGATTTGAGATTCTGACGATTCAGAGAGAACTGGAGGAGCTAACGAATCAGAGTGCTGGAGATTCTGTTGATTCAGAGAGCGCTGACGATTCAGAGAGCGTAGGATATTCTGAAGATCCAGAAAGCGCTGACCATCCAGAGAGTGCTGGAGATTCTGACGATTCAGAGAGCGCTGACCATCCAGAGAGCGTTGGAGATTCTGATGATTCAGAGAGCGCTGATGATCAAGAGAGCTCTGACTATTCAGACAGTACTGGAGAAGCTGACAATTCAGAGAGCACTGGCGATTCAGATGATTTAGAGAGCGCTGATAATCCAGAGAGCGCTGACAATTTAGAGAACACTGAAGATTCAGAGGGCGCTGGAATATCAGAGATCATTTGAGATTCTGATGATTCAGAGAGCGCTGTCAATCCAGAGAGCGCTGGAGGCGCTGACGATTCAGAGAGCGCTGACGATTCAGAGAGCATGAGATTCTGTCGTTTCAGAGCGCTGACGATTCAGAGAGCGCTGACGATTCAGAGAGCATTTGAGATTCTGACAATTCAGAGCACTGGAGATTAGGAGAGCGCTGACGATTCAGAGATAGCTGGAGATTCAGAGAGTGGTGAAGGCGCGGACAATTCCGAGAGCATTGAAGATTCAGAGAGCGCTGGAGTATCAGAGAGCATTTGAGATTCTGACCATCCAGGCAGCGCTGACCATCCAGAGAGCGCTGACCACCCAGAGAGTGCTGACCATCCAGAGAGCATTGAAAATTCAGAGAGCGTTGGGGGAGCTGGCAATTCAGAGAGCGCTGGCGATCCAGATAGCACTGACGATTTAGAGACCGCAGGAGATTCAAAGAGCGTTTGAGATTCTGATGATTCATAGAGCGCTGACCATCCAGAGAGCGTTGGAGATTATGGCGACTCAGAGGGCTGGCCATCCACAGAGCGCTGGCCATCCACAGGGCGCTGGCCATCCACAGAGCGCTGGCGATTCTGATGATTCATAGAGCGCTGGAGATTAGGAGAGTGCTGACGATTCAGATAGTGGTGAAGGCGCTGATGAATCAGAGAGCGCTGGAGATTCCATTGATTCAGAGAGCGCTGACCAACCAGAGAGCGCTGACCATCCAGAGAGCGCTGGAGATTAAGAGAGCATTGGAGGAGCTGACGATTCAGAGAGCGTTGGAGATTCAGAGAGAATTTGTCATTCCGATGATTCATAGAGCGCTGACGATTCTGATTCAGAAAGCGCAGACCATCCAGAGAACGCTGACCATTCAGGGAGTGCTGACAATTCAGAGAGCACTGGAGGAGCTGACGATTCAGAGAACGTTGAAGATTCTGACGATTCAGAGAGCACTGAAGGCGCTGACGAATCAGAGAGCGCTGGAGATTCTATTGATTAAGAGAGCGCTGGCTATCCAGAGAGCGCTGACGATTCTGACGATTCAGAGAGCGCTGGAGATTCAGAGAGAGCGCTGACCATTCGGAGAGAGCGCTGACCATTCGGAGAGAGCGCTGACCATTCGGAGAGCGCTGACCATTCGGAGAGAGCGCTGACCATTCGGAGAGCTCTGGAGAAGCTGACGATTCAGAGAGCATTTGACATTCTGATGATTCATAGAGCACAGACGATTCAGAGAGCGTTGGGATAGCTGGTGATTCAGAGAAAGCTGACCATTCAGTGAGTGCTGACAATTCAGAGAGCACTGGAGGAGCTGACCATTCGGAGGAGCTGACCATCCAGAGAGCGCCGACCATCCACAGAGCGCCGGCCATCCACAGAGCGCCGGCCATCCACAGAGCGCCGGCCATCCACAGAGCGCCGGCCATCCACAGAGCGCCGGCCATCCACAGAGCGCCGGCCATCCACAGAGCGCCGGCCATCCACAGAGCGCCGGCCATCCACAGAGCGCCGGCCATCCACAGAGCGCCGGCCATCCACAGAGCGCCGGCCATCCACAGAGCGCCGGCCATCCACAGAGCGCCGGCCATCCACAGAGCGCCGGCCATCCACAGAGCGCCGGCCATCCACAGAGCGCCGGCCATCCACAGAGCGCCGACCATCCACAGAGCGCCGACCATCCAGAGAGCGCCGACCATCCAGAGAGCGCCGACCATCCAGAGAGCGCCGACCATCCAGAGAGCGCCGACCATCCAGAGAGCGCCGACCATCCAGAGACCACAGGAGATTCAAAGAGCATTTGAGATGCTGACGATTCAGAGAGCACTGGCGATTCAGAGAGCATTTGACGTTGATGATCCAGAGAGCGCTGACCATCCAGAGAGCGCTGACCATCCAGAGAGCGCTGACCATCCAGAGAGCGCAGACCATCCAGAGAGCGCTGACCATCCAGAGAGCGCTGACCATCCAGAGAGCGCTGACCATCCAGAGAGCGCTGACCATCCAGAGAGCGCTGGAGATTCAAAGAGCATTTGAGATGCTGACGATTCAGAGAGCACTGGCGATTCAGAGAGCACTGGCGATTCAGAGAGCATTTGACGTTGATGATCCAGAGAGCGCTGACCATCCAGAGAGCGCTGACCATCCAGAGAGCGCTGACCATCCAGAGAGCGCTGACCATCCAGAGAGCGCTGACCATCCAGAGAGCGCTGACCATCCAGAGAGCGCTGACCATCCAGAGAGCGCAGGAGATTCAAAGAGCATTTGAGATGCTGACGATTCAGAGAGCACTGGCGATTCAGAGAGCATTTGACATTGATGATCCAGAGAGCGCTGACCATCCAGTGAGTGCTGACCATCCAGAGAGCGCTGGAGATTTAGACACCACAGGAAATTCAAAGAGCATTGGAGATTCTGATTCAGAGAGCGCTGACCATCCAGAGAACGCTGACCATTCAGTGAGTGCTGACTATTCAGAGAGCACTGGAGGAGCTGACGATTCAGAGAGCGTTGGAGATTCAGAGATTTGAGATTCTGACGATTCAGAGAGAACTGGAGGAGCTAACGAATCAGAGTGCTGGAGATTCTGTTGATTCAGAGAGCGCTGACGATTCAGAGAGCGTAGGATATTCTGAAGATCCAGAAAGCGCTGACCATCCAGAGAGTGCTGGAGATTCTGACGATTCAGAGAGCGCTGACCATCCAGAGAGCGTTGGAGATTCTGATGATTCAGAGAGCGCTGATGATCAAGAGAGCTCTGACTATTCAGACAGTACTGGAGAAGCTGACAATTCAGAGAGCACTGAAGATTCAGAGGGCGCTGGAATATCAGAGATCATTTGAGATTCTGATGATTCAGAGAGCGCTGTCAATCCAGAGAGCGCTGGAGGCGCTGACGATTCAGAGAGCGCTGACGATTCAGAGAGCATGAGATTCTGTCGTTTCAGAGCGCTGACGATTCAGAGAGCGCTGACGATTCAGAGAGCGCTGACGATTCAGAGAGCGCTGACGATTCAGAGAGCATTTGAGATTCTGACAATTCAGAGCACTGGAGATTAGGAGAGCGCTGACGATTCAGAGATAGCTGGAGATTCAGAGAGTGGTGAAGGCGCGGACAATTCCGAGAGCATTGAAGATTCAGAGAGCGCTGGAGTATCAGAGAGCATTTGAGATTCTGACCATCCAGGCAGCGCTGACCATCCAGAGAGCGCTGACCATCCAGAGAGTGCTGACCATCCAGAGAGCATTGAAAATTCAGAGAGCGTTGGGGGAGCTGGCAGTTCAGAGAGCGCTGGCGATCCAGATAGCACTGACGATTTAGAGACCGCAGGAGATTCAAAGAGCGTTTGAGATTCTGATGATTCATAGAGCGCTGGCCATCCACAGAGCGCTGACCATCCACAGAGGAGGAGCTGACGATTCAGAGAGCACTGGAGATTCAGAGATTATTTGAGATTCTAACGATTCAGAGAGCACTGGAGGCGCTAACGAATCAGAGCACTGACGATTCAGAGAGCGCTGACGATTCAGAGAGCGCTGACCATCCAGTGAGTGCTGACCACTGATTCGCTGGAGATTCAGAGAGAATTTGTCATTCTGATGATTCATAGAGCGCTGACGATTTAGACACCACAGGAGATTCAAAGAGCATTGGAGATTCTGATTCAGAGAGCGCTGACCATCCAGAGAACGCTTCCCATTCAGTGACTGCTGACTATTCAGAGAGCACTGGAGGAGCTGATGATTCAGAGAGCGTTTGAGATTCAGAGATTATTTGAGATTCTGACGATTCAGAGAGCGCTGACCATTTAGAGAGCGTAGGATATTCTGAAGATCCAGAGAGCGCTGACCATCCAGAGAGCGCTGGAGATTCTGAAGATCCAGAGAGCGCTGACCATCCAGAGAGCGCTGACCATTCAGAGAGCGCTGGAGATTCTGACGATCAAGAGAGCTCTGACTATTCAGACAGTACTGGAGAAGCTGACAATTCAGAGAGCACTGGCGATTCAGATGATTTAGAGAGCGCTGATAATCCAGAGAGCGCTGACAATTCAGAGAACACTGAAGATTCAGAGGGCGCTGGAATATCAGAGATCATTTGAGATTCTGATGATTCAGAGAGCGCTGTCAATCCAGAGAGCGCTGGAGGCGCTGATGATCCAGAGAGCGCTGTCAATCCAGAGAGCGCTGGAGGCGCTGATGATCCAGAGAGCGCTGACAATTCAGAGAACATTGAAGATTCAGAGGGCGCTGGAATATCAGAGAGCATTTGAGATTGATGATTCAGAGGGCGCTGGAATATCAGAGAGCATTTGAGATTGATGATTCAGAGAGCGTTGTCAATCCTGAGAGCACTGGAGGAGCTGACGATTCAGAGAGCACTGGGAGGAGCTGACGATTCAGAGAGCACTGGAGGAGCTGACGATTCAGAGAGCACTGGAGGAGCTGACGATTCAGAGAGCACTGGAGGAGCTGACGATTCAGAGAGCACTGGAGGAGCTGACGATTCAGAGAGCACTGGAGGAGCTGACGATTCAGAGAGCACTGGAGGAGCTGACGATTCAGAGAGCACTGGAGGAGCTGACGATTCAGAGAGCACTGGAGGAGCTGACGATTCAGAGAGCACTGGAGGAGCTGACGATTCAGAGAGCACTGGAGGAGCTGACGATTCAGAGAGCACTGGAGGAGCTGACGATTCAGAGAGCACTGGAGGAGCTGACGATTCAGAGAGCACTGGAGGAGCTGACGATTCAGAGAGCACTGGAGGAGCTGACGATTCAGAGAGCACTGGAAGAGCTGACGATTCAGAGAGCACTGGAGGAGCTGACGATTCAGAGAGCACTGGACCATCCAGAGAACGCTGACCATCCAGAGAACGCTTCCCATTCAGTGACTGCTGACTATTCAGAGAGCACTGGAGGAGCTGATGATTCAGAGAGCGTTTGAGATTCAGAGATTATTTGAGATTCTGACGATTCAGAGAGCGCTGACCATTTAGAGAGCGTAGGATATTCTGAAGATCCAGAGAGCGCTGACCATCCAGAGAGCGCTGGAGATTCTGAAGATCCAGAGAGCGCTGACCATCCAGAGAGCGCTGACCATTCAGAGAGTGCTGGAGATTCTGACGATCAAGAGAGCTCTGACTATTCAGACAGTACTGGAGAAGCTGACGATTCAGAGAGCACTGGAGGAGCTGACGATTCAGAGAGCACTGGAGGAGCTGACGATTCAGAGAGCACTGGAGGAGCTGACGATTCAGAGAGCACTGGCGATTCAGATGATTTAGAGAGCGCTGATAATCCAGAGAGCGCTGATAATTCAGAGAACACTGAAGATTCAGAGGGCGCTGGAATATCAGAGATCATTTGAGATTCTGATGATTCAGAGAGCGCTGGAGGCGCTGATGATCCAGAGAGCGCTGACAATTCAGAGAACATTGAAGATTCAGAGGGCGCTGGAATATCAGAGAGCATTTGAGATTGATGATTCAGAGGGCGCTGGAATATCAGAGAGCATTTGAGATTGATGATTCAGAGAGCGTTGTCAATCCTGAGAGCACTGGAGGAGCTGACGATTCAGAGAGCACTGGAGGAGCTGACGATTCAGAGAGCACTGGAGGAGCTGACGATTCAGAGAGCACTGGAGGAGCTGACGATTCAGAGAGCACTGGAGGAGCTGACGATTCAGAGAGCACTGGAGGAGCTGACGATTCAGAGAGCACTGGAGGAGCTGACGATTCAGAGAGCACTGGAGGAGCTGACGATTCAGAGAGCACTGGAGGAGCTGACGATTCAGAGAGCACTGGAGGCGCTAACGAATAAGAGCGCTGGAGATTCTGAGAGCGCTGACCATTCAGAGAGCGTAGGATATTCTGAAGATCCAGAGATCGCTGACCATCCAGAGAGCGCTGGAGATTCTGACGATTCAGAGATCGCTGACCATCCAGAGAGCGCTGGAGATTCTGACGATTCAGAGATCGCTGACCATCCAGAGAGCGCTGGAGATTCTGATGATTCAGGGAGCGCTGACGATCAAGAGAGCTCTGACTATTCAGACAGTACTGGAGAAGCTGACGATTCAGAGAGCACGGGCGATTCAGATGATTTAGAGAGCGCTGATGATCCAAAGAACGCTGACCATTCAGTGAGTGCTGACTATTCAGAGAGCACTGGAGGAGCTGATGATTCAGAGAGCGTTGGAGATTCAGAGATTATTTGAGATTCTGACGATTCAGAGAGCACTGGAGGCGCTAACGAATCAGAGCGCTGGAGGTTCTGTTGATTCAGAGAGCGCTGACCATTCAGAGAGCGTAGGATATTCTGACCATCCAGAGAGCGCTGACCATCCAGAGAGTGCTGGAGATTCTGACGATTCAGAGAGCGCTGACCATCCAGAGAGCGCTGGAGATTCTGATGATTCAGGGAGCGCTGACGATCAAGAGAGCTCTGACTATTCAGACAGTACTAGAGAAGCTGACGATTCAGAGAGCACTGGCGATTCAGATGATTTAGAGAGCGCTGATGATCCAGAGAGCGCTGACAAGTCAGAGAACATTGAAGATTCAGAGGGCGCTGGAATATCAGAGATAATTTGAGATTCTGATTATTCAGAGAGCGCTGTCAATCCAGAGAGCGCAGGTGGCGCTGACGATTCAGAGAGCGCTGACGATTCAGAGAGCATGAGATTCTGTCGATTCAGAGCGCTGGAGATTAGGAGAGCAGTGACAATTCAGATAGCTGGAGATTAGGAGAGCACTGACAATTCAGAGATAGCTGGAGATTCAGAGAGCGCTGACCATCCAGAGAGCGCTGGAGATGCAGAGAGCGTTGGAGATTGACGATTCAGAGAGCGCTGACCATTCAGAAAGCGCTGACGATTCAGAGAGCGCTGACCATTCAGAAAGCGCTGACCATTCAGAGAGCGCTGACCATTCAGAGAGCGCTGACCATTCAGAGAGCGCTGACCATTCAGAGAGCGCTGACCATTCAGAGAGCGCTGACCATTCAGAGAGCGCTGACCATTCAGAGAGCGCTGACCATCCAGAGAGCTCTGACTATTCAGAAAGTACTGGAGAAGCTGACGATTCAGAGAGCGCTGGCGATTCAGAGAACATTGAAGATTCAGAGAGCGCTGGAGTATCAGAGAGCGCTGACTATTCAGAAAGTACTGGAGAAGCTGACGATTCAGAGAGCGCTGGCGATTCAGAGAACATTGAAGATTCAGAGAGCGCTGGAGTATCAGAGAGCTCTGACTATTCAGACAGAACTGGAGAAGCTGACGATTCAGAGAGCACTGGCGATTCAGAGAGCGCTCACAATTCAGAGAGCATTGAAGATTCAGAGAGCATTGAAGATTCAGAGAGCATTGAAGATTCTGATGATCCAGGGAGCGCTGACCATCCAGAGAGCGCTGACCATCCAGAGAGCGCTGACCATCCAGAGAGCGCTGACCATCCAGAGAGCGTTGGGGGAGCTGGCAATTCAGAGGGAGCTGACCATCCACAGAGCGCTGACCATCCACAGAGCGTTGGAGATTCTATTGATTCAGAGAGCGCTGACCATCCAGAGAGCGCTGACCATCCAGAGAGCGCTGGAGATTAAGAGAGCATTGGAGGAGCTGACGATTCAGAGAGCATTGGAGATTCAGAGAAAATTTGTCATTCCGATGATTCATAGAGCGCTGACGATTTAGACACCACGGGAGATTTAAAGAGCGCTGGAGATTCTGATTCAGAAAGCGCAGACCATCCAGAGAACGCTGAACTCACCATTCAGTGAGTGCTGACTATTCAGAGAGCACTGGAGGAGCTGACGATTCAGAGAGCACTGGAGGAGCTGACGATTCAGCGAGCGCTGGATATTCTGTTGATTCAGAGAGCGCTGACGATTCAGAGAGCGTAGGATATTCTGAAGATTCAGAGAGCGCTGGAGATTCAGAGAGCGCTGACCGTCCAGAGAGTGTTGGAGATTCAGAGATGCTGACCGTCCAGAGAGCGTTGGAGATTGACGATTCAGAAAGCGCTGACCCTCCAGAGAGCGCTGACCCTCCAGAGAGCTCTGACCCTCCAGAGAGCTCTGACCCTCCAGAGAGCTCTGACCCTCCAGAGAGCTCTGACCCTCCAGAGAGCTCTGACCCTCCAGAGAGCTCTGACCCTCCAGAGAGCTCTGACCCTCCAGAGAGCTCTGACCCTCCAGAGAGCTCTGACCCTCCAGAGAGCTCTGACCCTCCAGAGAGCTCTGACCCTCCAGAGAGCTCTGACCCTCCAGAGAGCTCTGACCCTCCAGAGAGCTCTGACCCTCCAGAGAGCTCTGACCCTCCAGAGAGCTCTGACCCTCCAGAGAGCTCTGACCCTCCAGAGAGCTCTGACCCTCCAGAGAGCTCTGACCCTCCAGAGAGCTCTGACCCTCCAGAGAGCTCTGACCCTCCAGAGAGCTCTGACCCTCCAGAGAGCTCTGACCCTCCAGAGAGCTCTGACCCTCCAGAGAGCTCTGACCCTCCAGAGAGCTCTGACCCTCCAGAGAGCTCTGACCCTCCAGAGAGCTCTGACTATTCAGACAGTACTGGAGAAGCTGACGATTCAGAGAGCGCTGACGATTCAGAGAGCATTGATGATTCAGAGAGCATTGAAGATTCAGAGAGCATTGAAGATTCAGAGAGCACTGGAGTATCAGAGAGCACTGACCATCCAGAGAGCTGACTATTCAGACAGTACTGGAGAAGCTGACGATTCAGAGAGCACTGGCGATTCAGAGAGCGCTCACGATTCAGAGAGCATTGATGATTCAGAGAGCATTGAAGATTCTGATGATCCAGAGAGCGCTGACCATCCAGAGACCATCCACAGAGCGCTGACCATCCACAGAGCGCTGACCATCCACAGAGCGCTGACCATCCACAGAGCGCTGACCATCCACAGAGCGCTGACCATCCACAGAGCGCTGACCATCCACAGAGCGCTGACCATCCACAGAGCGCTGACCATCCACAGAGCGCTGACCATCCACAGAGCGCTGACCATCCACAGAGCGCTGACCATCCACAGAGCGCTGGTGATTCAGAGAGCGTTGGAGATTCTGATGATTCATAGAGCGCTGGAGATTAGGAGAGTGCTGACGATTCAGATAGTGGTGAAGGCGCTGACGAATCAGAGAGCGCTGGAGATTCTATTGATTGAGAGAGCGCTGACCATCCAGAGAGCGCTGACCATGCAGAGAGCGCTGACCATGCAGAGAGCATTGGAGGAGCTGACGATTCAGAGTGTTGGAGATTCAGAGAGAATATGTCATTCCGATGATTCATAGAGCGCTGACGATTTAGACACCACAGGAGATTCAAAGAGCGCTGGAGATTCTGATTCAGAAAGCGCAGACCATCCAGAGAACGCTGACCATTCAGTGAGTGCTGACTATTCAGAGAGCACTGGAGGAGCTGACGATTCAGAGAGCACTGGAGGAGCTGACGATTCAGAGAGCGTTGGAGATTCAGAGATTATTTGAGATTCTGACGATTCAGAGAGCGCTGCAGATTCAGAGAGCGCTGACCGTCCAGAGAGCGCTGGAGATTCCGATGATTCATAGAGCGCTGACGATTTAGACACCACAGGAGATTCAAAGAGCATTGGAAATTCTGATTCAGAAAGTGCAGACCATCCAGAGAACGCTGACCATTCAGTGAGTGCTGACTATTCAGAGAGCACTGGAGGAGCTGATGATTCAGAGAGCGTTGAAGATTCAGATATTATTTGAGATTCTGATGATTCAGAGAGCACTGGAGGCGCTAACGAATCAGAGCGCTGGAGATTCTGTTGATTCAGAGAGCGCTGACCATCCAGAGAGCGTAGGATATTCTGAAGATCCAGAGAGCGTAGGATATTCTGAAGATCCAGAGAGCGCTGACCATCCCAGAGAGCGCTGACCATCCCAGAGAGCGCTGACCATCCCAGAGAGCGCTGACCATCCCAGAGAGCGCTGACCATAACAGAGAGCGCTGACCATCCACAGAGCGTTGGAGATTCTGATGATTCATAGAGCGCTGGAGATTAGGAAAGTGCTGACGATTCAGATAGTGGTGAAGGCGCTGACGAATCAGAGAGCGCTGGAGATTCTATTGATTCAGAGAGCGCTGACCATCCAGAGAGTGCTGACCATCCAGAGAGCGCTGGAGATTAAGAGAGCATTGGAGGAGCTGACGATTCAGAGTGTTGGAGATTCAGAGAGAATATGTCATTCCGATGATTCATAGAGCGCTGACGATTTAGACACCACAGGAGATTCAAAGAGCGCTGGAGATTCTGATTCAGAAAGCGCAGACCATCCAGAGAACGCTGACCATTCAGTGAGTGCTGACTATTCAGAGAGCACTGGAGGAGCTGATGATTCAGAGAGCGTTGGAGATTCAGATATTATTTGAGATTCTGACGATTCAGAGAGCACTGGAGGCGCTAACGAATCAGAGCGCTGGAGATTCTGTTGATTCAGAGAGCGCTGACCATTCAGAGAGCGTAGGATATTCTGAAGATCCAGAGAGCGCTGACCATCCAGAGAGCGCTGGAGATTCTGACCATCCAGAGAGCGCTGACCATCCAGAGAGCGCTGACCATCCAGAGAGCGCTGACCATCCAGAGAGCGCTGACCATCCAGAGAGCGCTGACCATCCAGAGAGCGCTGACCATCCAGAGAGCGCTGACCATCCAGAGAGCGCTGACCATCCAGAGAGCGCTGGAGATTCTGATGATTCAGAGAGCGCTGACGATCAAGAGAGCTCTGACTATTCAGACAGTACTAGAGAAGCTGACGATTCAGAGAGCACTGGCGATTCAGATGATTTAGAGAGCGCTGATAATCCAGAGAGCGCTGACAATTCAGAGAACATTGAAGATTCAGAGGGTGCTGGAATATCAGAGATCATTTGAGATTCTGATGATTCAGAGAGCGCTGTCAATCCAGAGAGCGCTGGAGGCGCTGACAATTCAGAGAGCGCTGACGATTCAGAGAGCATGAGATTCTGTCGATTCAGAGAGCGCTTGAGATTTTGACAATTCAGAGCACTGGAGATTAGGAGAGCACAAACAATTCAGAGATAGCTGGAGATTCAGAGAGCGCTGACCGTCCAGAGAGTGTTGGAGATTCAGAGATGCTGACCGTCCAGAGAGCGCTGGAGATGCTGACAATCCAGAGAGCGCTGACCATTCAGAGAGCGCTGACCATTCAGAGAGCGCTGACCATTCAGAGAGCGCTGACCATCCAGAGAGCGCTGACCATCCAGAGAGCGCTGACCATCCAGAGAGCGCTGACCATCCAGAGAGCGCTGACCATCCAGAGAGCGCTGACCATCCAGAGAGCTCTGGCTATTCAGACAGTACTGGAGAAGCTGACGATTCAGAGAGCACTGGCGATTCAGAGAGCGCTGACAATTCAGAGACCATTGAAGATTCAGTGAGCACTGGCGATTCAGAGAGCGCTGACAATTCAGAGACCATTGAAGATTCAGTGAGCGCTGGAGTATCAGAGAGCGCTGACTATCCAGAGAGCTGACTATTCAGACAGTACTGGAGAAGCTGACGATTCAGAGAGCACTGGCGATTCAGAGAACGCTCACAATTCAGAGAGCATTGAAGATTCAGAGAGCATATAAGATTCAGAGAGCATTTGAGATTCTGATGATCCAGGGAGCGCTGACCATCCAAGGGAGCGCTGACCATCCAGAGAGCGCTGACCATCCAGAGAGCGCTGACCATCCAGAGAGCGCTGACCATCCAGAGAGCGCTGACCATCCAGAGAGCGCTGACCATCCAGAGAGCGCTGACCATCCAGAGAGCGCTGACCATCCAGAGAGCGCTGACCATCCAGAGAGCGCTGACCATCCAGAGAGCGCTGACCATCCAGAGAGCGCTGACCATCCAGAGAGCGCTGACCATCCAGAGAGCGCTGACCATCCAGAGAGCGCTGACCATCCAGAGAGCGCTGACCATCCAGAGAGCGCTGACCATCCAGAGAGCGCTGGGGGAGCTGGCCATTCAGAGGGAGCTGACCATCCACAGAGCGCTGACCATCCACAGAGCGCTGACCATCCACAGAGCGCTGACCATCCACAGAGCGCTGACCATCCACAGAGCGCTGACCATCCACAGAGCGCTGGTGATTCAGAGAGCGTTGGAGATTCTGATGATTCATAGAGCGCTGGAGATTAGGAGAGTGCTGACGATTCAGATGGTGAAGGCGCTGACAAATCAGAGAGCGCTGGAGATTCTATTGATTCAGAGAGCGCTGACCATGCAGAGAGCGCTGGAGATTAAAAGAGCATTGGAGGAGCTGACGATTCAGAGTGTTGGAGATTCAGAGAGAATATGTCATTCCGATGATTCATAGAGCGCTGACGATTTAGACACCACAGGAGATTCAAAGAGCGCTGGAGATTCTGATTCAGAAAGCGCAGACCATCCAGAGAACGCTGACCATTCAGTGAGTGCTGACTATTCAGAGAGCACTGGAGGAGCTGACGATTCAGAGAGCACTGGAGGAGCTGACGATTCAGAGAGCGTTGGAGATTCAGAGATTATTTGAGATTCTGACGATTCAGAGAGCGCTGACCGTCCAGAGAGCGCTGGAGATTCCGATGATTCATAGAGCGCTAACGATTTAGACACCACAGGAGATTCAAAGAGCATTGGAGATTCTGATTCAGAAAGTGCAGACCATCCAGAGAACGCTGACCATTCAGTGAGTGCTGACTATTCAGAGAGCACTGGAGGAGCTGATGATTCAGAGAGCGTTGGAGATTCAGATATTATTTGAGATTCTGACGATTCAGAGAGCACTGGAGGCGCTAACGAATCAGAGCGCTGGAGATTCTGTTGATCCAGAGAGGGCTGACCATCCAGAGAGCGCTGGAGATTCTGACCATCCAGAGAGCGCTGACCATCCAGAGAGCGCTGACCATCCAGAGAGCGCTGACCATCCAGAGAGCGCTGACCATCCAGAGAGCGCTGACCATCCAGAGAGCGCTGACCATCCAGAGAGCGCTGGAGATTCTGATGATTCAGAGAGCGCTGACGATCAAGAGAGCTCTGACTATTCAGACAGTACTAGAGAAGCTGACGATTCAGAGAGCACTGGCGATTCAGATGATTTAGAGAGCGCTGATGATCCAGAGAGCGCTGACAATTCAGAGAACATTGAAGATTCAGAGGGCGCTGGAATATCAGATCATTTGAGATTCTGATGATCCAGAGAGCGCTGGAGGTGCTGGCGATTCAGAGAGCGCTGACGATTCAGAGAGCATGAGATTCTGTCGATTCAGAGAGCGCTGACGATTCAGAGAGCGCTTGAGATTCTGACAATTCAGAGCACTGGAGATTAGGAGAGCACTGACAATTCAGAGATAGCTAAAGATTCAGAGAGCGCTGACCATCCAGAGAGTGTTGGAGATTCAGAGATGCTGACTGTCCAGAGAGCGCTGGAGATGCTGACAATCCAGAGAGCGCTGGAGATCCAGAGAGCGTTGGAGATCCAGAGAGCGTTGGAGATTGACGATTCAGAGAGCGCTGACCATTCAGAGAGCGCTGACCATCCAGAGAGCGCTGACCATCCAGAGAGCGCTGACCATCCAGAGAGCGCTGACCATCCAGAGAGCGCTGACCATCCAGAGAGCTCTGACCATCCAGAGAGCTCTGACTATTCAGACAGTACTGGAGAAGCTGACGATTCAGAGAGCGCTCACAATTCAGAGAGCATTGAAGATTCTGATGATCCAGAGAGCGCTGACCATCCCAGAGAGCGCTGACCATCCCAGAGAGCGCTGACCATCCCAGAGAGCGTTGGGGGAGCTGGCAATTCAGAGGGAGCTGACCATCCACAGAGCGCTGACCATCCACAGAGCGCTGACCATCCACAGAGCGCTGACCATCCACAGAGCGCTGACCATCCACAGAGCGTTGGAGATTCTGATGATTCAGAGAGCGCTGACCATCCAGAGAGCGCTGACCATCCAGAGAGCGCTGACCATCCAGAGAGCGCTGACCATCCAGAGAGCGCTGACCATCCAGAGAGCGCTGGAGATTAGGAGAGAGCTGACGATTCAGATAGTGGTGAAGGCGCTGACGAATCAGAGAGCGCTGGAGATTCTATTGATTCAGAGAGCGCTGACCATCCAGAGAGCGCTGGAGATTAGGAGAGAGCTGACGATTCAGATAGTGGTGAAGGCGCTGACGAATCAGAGAGCGCTGGAGATTCTATTGATTCAGAAAGCGCAGACCATCCAGAGAACGCTGACCATTCAGTGAGTGCTAACTATTCAGAGAGCACTGGAGGAGCTGATGATTCAGAGAGCGTTGGAGATTCAGATATTATTTGAGATTCTGACGATTCAGAGAGCACTGGAGGCGCTAACGAATCAGAGCGCTGGAGATTGTTGATTCAGAGAGCGCTGACCATTCAGAGAGCGTAGGATATTCTGAAGATCAAGAGAGCGCTGACCATCCAGAGAGCGCTGGAGATTCTGACCATCCAGAGAGCGCTGACCATCCAGAGAGCGCTGGAGATTCTGATGATTCAGAGAGCGCTGACGATCAAGAGAGCTCTGACTATTCAGACAGTACTAGAGAAGCTGACGATTCAGAGAGCACTGGCGATTCAGATGATTTAGAGAGCGCTGATGATCCAGAGAGCGCTGACAATTCAGAGAACATTGAAGATTCAGAGGGCGCTGGAATATCAGAGATCATTTGAGATTCTGATGATTCAGAGAGCGCTGTTAATCCAGAGAGCGCTGGAGGCGCTGACAATTCAGAGAGCGCTGACGATTCAGAGAGCGCTTGAGATTCTGACAATTCAGAGCACTGGAGATTAGGAGAGCACTGACAATTCAGAGATAGCTGGAGATTCAGAGAGCGCTGACCATCCAGAGAGTGTTGGAGATTCAGAGATGCTGACCGTCCAGAGAGCGCTGGAGATGCTGACAATCCAGAGAGCGCTGGAGATCCAGAGAGCGCTGACCATTCAGAAAGCGCTGACGATTCAGAGAGCGCTGACCATTCAGAAAGCGCTGACGATTCAGAGAGCGCTGACCATCCAGAGAGCTCTGACCATCCAGAGAGCTCTGACCATCCAGAGAGCTCTGACCATCCAGAGAGCTCTGACCATCCAGAGAGCTCTGACCATCCAGAGAGCTCTGACCATCCAGAGAGCTCTGACCATCCAGAGAGCGCTGACCATCCAGAGAGCTCTGACTATTCAGACAGTACTGGAGAAGCTGACGATTCAGAGAGCACTGGCGATTCAGAGAGCGCTGACAATTCAGAGAGCTCTGACTATTCAGACAGTACTGGAGGAGCTGATGATTCAGAGAGCATTGAAGATTCAGAGAGCATTGAAGATTCAGAGAGCATTTGAGATTCTGATGATCCAGGGAGCGCTGACCATCCAAGGGAGCGCTGACCATCCAGAGAGCGCTGGAGATTCTGACCATCCAGAGAGCGCTGACCATCCAGAGAGCGCTGACCATCCAGAGAGCGCTGACCATCCAGAGAGCGCTGACCATCCAGAGAGCGCTGACCATCCAGAGAGCGCTGACCATCCAGAGAGCGCTGACCATCCAGAGAGCGCTGGAGATTCTGATGATTCAGAGAGCGCTGACGATCAAGAGAGCTCTGACTATTCAGACAGTACTAGAGAAGCTGACGATTCAGAGAGCACTGGCGATTCAGATGATTTAGAGAGCGCTGATGATCCAGAGAGCGCTGACAATTCAGAGAACATTGAAGATTCAGAGGGCGCTGGAATATCAGATCATTTGAGATTCTGATGATTCAGAGAGCGCTGTCAATCCAGAGAGCGCTGGAGGTGCTGGCGATTCAGAGAGCGCTGACGATTCAGAGAGCATGAGATTCTGTCGATTCAGAGAGCGCTGACGATTCAGAGAGCGCTTGAGATTCTGACAATTCAGAGCACTGGAGATTAGGAGAGCACTGACAATTCAGAGATAGCTAGAGATTCAGAGAGCGCTGACCATCCAGAGAGTGTTGGAGATTCAGAGATGCTGACCGTCCAGAGAGCGCTGGAGATGCTGACAATCCAGAGAGCGCTGGAGATCCAGAGAGCGTTGGAGATCCAGAGAGCGTTGGAGATCCAGAGAGCGTTGGAGATCGACCATCCAGAGAGCGCTGACCATCCAGAGAGCGCTGACCATCCAGAGAGCGCTGACCATCCAGAGAGCGCTGACCATCCAGAGAGCGCTGACCATCCAGAGAGCGCTGACCATCCAGAGAGCGCTGACCATCCAGAGAGCTCTGACCATCCAGAGAGCTCTGACCATCCAGAGAGCTCTGACCATCCAGAGAGCTCTGACCATCCAGAGAGCTCTGACTATTCAGACAGTACTGGAGAAGCTGACGATTCAGAGAGCGCTCACAATTCAGAGAGCATTGAAGATTCTGATGATCCAGAGAGCGCTGACCATCCCAGAGAGCGCTGACCATCCCAGAGAGCGCTGACCATCCCAGAGAGCGTTGGGGGAGCTGGCAATTCAGAGGGAGCTGACCATCCACAGAGCGCTGACCATCCAAAGAGCGCTGACCATCCACAGAGCGCTGACCATCCACAGAGCGCTGACCATCCACAGAGCGTTGGAGATTCTGATGATTCAGAGAGCGCTGACCATCCAGAGAGCGCTGACCATCCAGAGAGCGCTGACCATCCAGAGAGCGCTGACCATCCAGAGAGCGCTGACCATCCAGAGAGCGCTGACCATCCAGAGAGCGCTGGAGATTAGGAGAGAGCTGACGATTCAGATAGTGGTGAAGGCGCTGACGAATCAGAGAGCGCTGGAGATTCTATTGATTCAGAGAGCGCTGACCATCCAGAGAGCGCTGGAGATTAAGAGAGCATTGGAGGAGCTGACGATTCAGAGAGTGTTGGAGATTCAGAGAGAATATGTCATTCCGATGATTCATAGAGCGCTGACGATTTAGACACCACAGGAGATTCAAAGAGCGCTGGAGATTCTGATTCAGAAAGCGCAGACCATCCAGAGAACGCTGACCATTCAGTGAGTGCTAACTATTCAGAGAGCACTGGAGGAGCTGATGATTCAGAGAGCGTTGGAGATTCAGATATTATTTGAGATTCTGACGATTCAGAGAGCACTGGAGGCGCTAACGAATCAGAGCGCTGGAGATTGTTGATTCAGAGAGCGCTGACCATTCAGAGAGCGTAGGATATTCTGAAGATCAAGAGAGCGCTGACCATCCAGAGAGCGCTGGAGATTCTGACCATCCAGAGAGCGCTGACCATCCAGAGAGCGCTGGAGATTCTGATGATTCAGAGAGCGCTGACGATCAAGAGAGCTCTGACTATTCAGACAGTACTAGAGAAGCTGACGATTCAGAGAGCACTGGCGATTCAGATGATTTAGAGAGCGCTGATGATCCAGAGAGCGCTGACAATTCAGAGAACATTGAAGATTCAGAGGGCGCTGGAATATCAGAGATCATTTGAGATTCTGATGATTCAGAGAGCGCTGTTAATCCAGAGAGCGCTGGAGGCGCTGTCAATCCAGAGAGCGCTGGAGGCGCTGACAATTCAGAGAGCGCTGACGATTCAGAGAGCGCTTGAGATTCTGACAATTCAGAGCACTGGAGATTAGGAGAGCACTGACAATTCAGAGATAGCTGGAGATTCAGAGAGCGCTGACCATCCAGAGAGTGTTGGAGATTCAGAGATGCTGACCGTCCAGAGAGCGCTGGAGATGCTGACAATCCAGAGAGCGCTGGAGATCCAGAGAGCGCTGACCATTCAGAAAGCGCTGACGATTCAGAGAGCGCTGACCATTCAGAAAGCGCTGACGATTCAGAGAGCGCTGACCATCCAGAGAGCTCTGACCATCCAGAGAGCGCTGACCATCCAGAGAGCGCTGACTATTCAGACAGTACTGGAGAAGCTGACGATTCAGAGAGCACTGGCGATTCAGAGAGCGCTGACAATTCAGAGACCATTGAAGATTCAGTGAGCGCTGGAGTATCAGAGAGCGCTGACTATCCAGAGAGCTGACTATTCAGACAGTACTGGAGAAGCTGACGATTCAGAGAGCACTGGCGATTCAGAGAACGCTCACAATTCAGAGAGCATTGAAGATTCAGAGAGCATTGAAGATTCAGAGAGCATTGAAGATTCAGAGAGCATTGAAGATTCAGAGAGCATTTGAGATTCAGAGAGCATTTGAGATTCTGATGATCCAGGGAGCGCTGACCATCCAAGGGAGCGCTGACCATCCAGAGAGTGCTGACCATCCAGAGAGCGTTGGGGGAGCTGGCAATTCAGAGGGCGCTGACCATCCACAGAGCGCTGACCATCCACAGAGCGCTGACCATCCACAGAGCGCTGACCATCCACAGAGCGCTGACCATCCACAGAGCGCTGACCATCCAGAGCGCTGACCATCCAGAGCGCTGACCATTCAGAGCGCTGACCATCCAGAGCGCTGACCATCCACAGAGCGCTGACCATCCACAGAGCGCTGACCATCCACAGAGCGCTGGTGATTCAGAGAGCGTTGGAGATTCTGATGATTCATAGAGCGCTGGAGATTAGGAGAGTGCTGACGATTCAGATAGCGGTGAAGGCGCTGACAAATCAGAGAGCGCTGGAGATTATATTTATTCAGAGAGCGCTGACCATGCAGAGAGCGCTGACCATGCAGAGAGCGCTGACCATGCAGAGAGCGCTGACCATGCAGAGAGCGCTGGAGATTAAGAGAGCATTGGAGGAGCTGACGATTCAGAGAGCGCTTGAGATTCTGACAATTCAGAGCACTGGAGATTAGGAGAGCACTAACAATTCAGAGATAGCTGGAGATTCAGAGAGCGCTGACCGTCCAGAGAGTGTTGGAGATTCAGAGATGCTGACCGTCCAGAGAGCGCTGGAGATGCTGACAATCCAGAGAGCGCTGACCATTCAGAGAGCGCTGACCATCCAGAGAGCGCTGACCATCCAGAGAGCGCTGACCATCCAGAGAGCGCTGACCATCCAGACCATCCAGAGAGCGCTGACCATCCAGAGAGCGCTGACAATTCAGAGAGCGCTGACAATTCAGTGAGCGCTGGAGTATCAGAGAGCGCTGACTATCCAGAGAGCAGACTATTCAGACAGTAATGGAGAAGCTGACGATTCAGAGAGCACTGGCGATTCAGAGAACGCTCACAATTCAGAGAGCATTGAAGATTCAGAGAGCATATAAGATTCAGAGAGCATTTGAGATTCTGATGATCCAGGGAGCGCTGACCATCCAGAGAGCGCTGACCATCCAAGTGAGCGCTGACCATCCAGAGAGCGCTGACCATCCAGAGAGCGCTGACCATCCAGAGAGCGCTGACCATCCAGAGAGCGCTGACCATCCAGAGAGCGCTGACCATCCAGAGAGCGCTGACCATCCAGAGAGCGCTGACCATCCAGAGAGCGCTGACCATCCAGAGAGCGCTGACCATCCAGAGAGCGCTGACCATCCAGAGAGCGTTGGGGGAGCTGGCCATTCAGAGGGAGCTGACCATCCACAGAGCGCTGACCATCCACAGAGCGCTGACCATCCACAGAGCGCTGACCATCCACAGAGCGCTGACCATCCACAGAGCGCTGACCATCCACAGAGCGCTGACCATCCACAGAGCGCTGACCATCCACAGAGCGCTGACCATCCACAGAGCGCTGACCATCCACAGAGCGCTGACCATCCACAGAGCGCTGGTGATTCAGAGAGCGTTGGAGATTCTGATGATTCATAGAGCGCTGGAGATTAGGAGAGTGCTGACGATTCAGATAGTGGTGAAGGCGCTGACAAATCAGAGAGCGCTGGAGATTCTATTGATTCAGAGAGCGCTGACCATGCAGAGAGCGCTGGAGATTAAGAGAGCATTGGAGGAGCTGACGATTCAGAGTGTTGGAGATTAAGAGAGAATATGTCATTCTGATGATTCATAGAGCGCTGACGATTTAGACACCACAGGAGATTCAAAGAGCGCTGGAGATTCTGATTCAGAAAGCGCAGACCATCCAGAGAACGCTGACCATTCAGTGAGTGCTGACTATTCAGAGAGCACTGGAGGAGCTGACGATTCAGAGAGCACTGGAGATTCAGAGATTATTTGAGATTCTGACGATTCAGAGAGCACTGACCGTCCAGAGAGCGCTGGAGATTCCGATGATTCATAGAGCGCTGACGATTTAGACACCACAGGAGATTCAAAGAGCATTGGAGATTCTGATTCAGAAAGTGCAGACCATCCAGAGAACGCTGACCATTCAGTGAGTGCTGACTATTCAGAGAGCACTGGAGGAGCTGATGATTCAGAGAGCGTTGGAGATTCAGATATTATTTGAGATTCTGACGATTCAGAGAGCACTGGAGGCGCTAACGAATCAGAGCGCTGGAGATTCTGTTGATCCAGAGAGGGCTGACCATCCAGAGAGCGCTGGAGATTCTGACCATCCAGAGAGCGCTGACCATCCAGAGAGCGCTGACCATCCAGAGAGCGCTGACCATCCAGAGAGCGCTGACCATCCAGAGAGCGCTGGAGATTCTGATGATTCAGAGAGCGCTGACGATCAAGAGAGCTCTGACTATTCAGACTGTACTAGAGAAGCTGACGATTCAGAGAGCACTGGCGATTCAGATGATTTAGAGAGCGCTGATGATCCAGAGAGCGCTGACAATTCAGAGAACATTGAAGATTCAGAGGGCGCTGGAATATCAGATCATTTGAGATTCTGATGATTCAGAGAGCGCTGTCAATCCAGAGAGCGCTGGAGGTGCTGACGATTCAGAGAGCATGAGATTCTGTCGATTCAGAGAGCGCTGACGATTCAGAGAGCGCTTGAGATTCTGACAATTCAGAGCACTGGAGATTAGCAGAGCACTGACAATTCAGAGATAGCTAAAGATTCAGAGAGCGCTGACAATTCAGAGATAGCTAGAGATTCAGAGAGCGCTGACCATCCAGAGAGTGTTGGAGATTCAGAGATGCTGACCGTCCAGAGAGCGCTGGAGATGCTGACAATCCAGAGAGCGCTGGAGATCCAGAGAGTGTTGGAGATTGACGATTCAGAGAGCGCTGACCATTCAGAAAGCGCTGACCATCCAGAGAGCGCTGACCATCCAGAGAGCTCTGACTATCCAGAGAGCTCTGACTATTCAGACAGTACTGGAGAAGCTGACGATTCAGAGAGCGCTCACAATTCAGAGAGCATTGAAGATTCTGATGATCCAGAGAGCGCTGACCATCCCAGAGAGCGCTGACCATCCCAGAGAGCGCTGACCATCCCAGAGAGCGCTGACCATCCCAGAGAGCGCTGACCATCCCAGAGAGCGTTGGGGGAGCTGGCAATTCAGAGGGAGCTGACCATCCACAGAGCGCTGACCATCCACAGAGCGCTGACCATCCACAGAGCGTTGGAGATTCTGATGATCCAGAGAGCGCTGACCATCCAGAGAGCGCTGACCATCCAGAGAGCGCTGACCATCCAGAGAGCGCTGGAGATTAGGAGAGTGCTGACGATTCAGATAGTGGTGAAGGCGCTGACGAATCAGAGAGCGCTGGAGATTCTATTGATTCAGAGAGCGCTGACCATCCAGAGAGCGCTGGAGATTAAGAGAGCATTGGAGGAGCTGACGATTCAGAGAGTGTTGGAGATTCAGAGAGAATATGTCATTCCGATGATTCATAGAGCGCTGACGATTTAGACACCACAGGAGATTCAAAGAGCGCTGGAGATTCTGATTCAGAAAGCGCAGACCATCCAGAGAACGCTGACCATTCAGTGAGTGCTAACTATTCAGAGAGCACTGGAGGAGCTGATGATTCAGAGAGCGTTGGAGATTCAGATATTATTTGAGATTCTGACGATTCAGAGAGCACTGGAGGCGCTAACGAATCAGAGCGCTGGAGATTCTGTTGATTCAGAGAGCGCTGACCATTCAGAGAGCGTAGGATATTCTGAAGATCCAGAGAGCGCTGACCATCCAGAGAGCGCTGGAGATTCTGACCATCCAGAGAGCGCTGACCATCCAGAGAGCGCTGGAGATTCTGATGATTCAGAGAGCGCTGACGATCAAGAGAGCTCTGACTATTCAGACAGTACTAGAGAAGCTGACGATTCAGAGAGCACTGGCGATTCAGATGATTTAGAGAGCGCTGATGATCCAGAGAGCGCTGACAATTCAGAGGGCGCTGGAATATCAGAGATCATTTGAGATTCTGATGATTCAGAGAGCGCTGTCAATCCAGAGAGCGCTGGAGGCGCTGACAATTCAGAGAGCGCTGACGATTCAGAGAGCATGAGATTCTGTCGATTCAGAGAGCGCTGACGATTCATAGAGCGCTGGAGATTAGGAAAGTGCTGACGATTCAGATAGTGGTGAAGGCGCTGACGAATCAGAGAGCGCTGGAGATTCTATTGATTCAGAGAGCGCTGACCATCCAGAGAGCGCTGACCATCCAGAGAGCGCTGGAGATTAAGAGAGCATTGGAGGAGCTGACGATTCAGAGTGTTGGAGATTCAGAGAGAATATGTCATTCCGATGATTCATAGAGCGCTGACGATTTAGACACCACAGGAGATTCAAAGAGCGCTGGAGATTCTGATTCAGAAAGCGCAGACCATCCAGAGAACGCTGACCATTCAGTGAGTGCTGACTATTCAGAGAGCACTGGAGGAGCTGATGATTCAGAGAGCGTTGGAGATTCAGATATTATTTGAGATTCTGACGATTCAGAGAGCACTGGAGGCGCTAACGAATCAGAGCGCTGGAGATTCTGTTGATTCAGAGAGCGCTGACCATTCAGAGAGCGTAGGATATTCTGAAGATCCAGAGAGCGCTGACCATCCAGAGAGCGCTGACCATCCAGAGAGCGCTGACCATCCAGAGAGCGCTGACCATCCAGAGAGCGCTGACCATCCAGAGAGCGCTGGGGGAGCTGGCCATTCAGAGGGAGCTGACCATCCACAGAGCGCTGACCATTCAGAGGGAGCTGACCATCCACAGAGCGCTGACCATCCACAGAGCGCTGACCATCCACAGAGCGCTGACCATCCACAGAGCGCTGACCATCCACAGAGCGCTGACCATCCACAGAGCGCTGGTGATTCAGAGAGCGTTGGAGATTCTGATGATTCATAGAGCGCTGGAGATTAGGAGAGTGCTGACGATTCAGATAGTGGTGAAGGCGCTGACAAATCAGAGAGCGCTGGAGATTCTATTGATTCAGAGAGCGCTGACCATGCAGAGAGCGCTGGAGATTAAAAGAGCATTGGAGGAGCTGACGATTCAGAGTGTTGGAGATTCAGAGAGAATATGTCATTCCGATGATTCATAGAGCGCTGACGATTTAGACACCACAGGAGATTCAAAGAGCGCTGGAGATTCTGATTCAGAAAGCGCAGACCATCCAGAGAACGCTGACCATTCAGTGAGTGCTGACTATTCAGAGAGCACTGGAGGAGCTGACGATTCAGAGAGCACTGGAGGAGCTGACGATTCAGAGAGCGTTGGAGATTCAGAGATTATTTGAGATTCTGACGATTCAGAGAGCGCTGACCGTCCAGAGAGCGCTGGAGATTCCGATGATTCATAGAGCGCTAACGATTTAGACACCACAGGAGATTCAAAGAGCATTGGAGATTCTGATTCAGAAAGTGCAGACCATCCAGAGAACGCTGGAGATTCTGACCATCCAGAGAGGGCTGACCATCCAGAGAGCGCTGGAGATTCTGACCATCCAGAGAGCGCTGACCATCCAGAGAGCGCTGACCATCCAGAGAGCGCTGACCATCCAGAGAGCGCTGACCATCCAGAGAGCGCTGACCATCCAGAGAGCGCTGACCATCCAGAGAGCGCTGACCATCCAGAGAGCGCTGGAGATTCTGATGATTCAGAGAGCGCTGACGATCAAGAGAGCTCTGACTATTCAGACAGTACTAGAGAAGCTGACGATTCAGAGAGCACTGGCGATTCAGATGATTTAGAGAGCGCTGATGATCCAGAGAGCGCTGACAATTCAGAGAACATTGAAGATTCAGAGGGCGCTGGAATATCAGATCATTTGAGATTCTGATGATTCAGAGAGCGCTGTCAATCCAGAGAGCGCTGGAGGTGCTGGCGATTCAGAGAGCGCTGACGATTCAGAGAGCGCTTGAGATTCTGACAATTCAGAGCACTGGAGATTAGGAGAGCACTGACAATTCAGAGATAGCTAGAGATTCAGAGAGCGCTGACCATCCAGAGAGTGTTGGAGATTCAGAGATGCTGACCGTCCAGAGAGCGCTGGAGATGCTGACAATCCAGAGAGCGCTGGAGATCCAGAGAGCGTTGGAGATCCAGAGAGCGTTGGAGATCCAGAGAGCGTTGGAGATTGACGATTCAGAGAGCGCTGACCATTCAGAAAGCGCTGACCATCCAGAGAGCGCTGACCATCCAGAGAGCGCTGACCATCCAGAGAGCGCTGACCATCCAGAGAGCGCTGACCATCCAGAGAGCGCTGACCATCCAGAGAGCGCTGACCATCCAGAGAGCGCTGACCATCCAGAGAGCTATGACCATCCAGAGAGCTCTGACTATTCAGACAGTACTGGAGAAGCTGACGATTCAGAGAGCGCTCACAATTCAGAGAGCATTGAAGATTCTGATGATCCAGAGAGCGCTGACCATCCCAGAGAGCGCTGACCATCCCAGAGAGCGCTGACCATCCCAGAGAGCGCTGACCATCCCAGAGAGCGCTGACCATCCCAGAGAGCGCTGACCATCCCAGAGAGCGTTGGGGGAGCTGGCAATTCAGAGGGAGCTGACCATCCACAGAGCGCTGACCATCCACAGAGCGCTGACCATCCACAGAGCGCTGACCATCCACAGAGCGCTGACCATCCACAGAGCGCTGGAGATTCTGATGATCCAGAGAGCGCTGACCATCCAGAGAGCGCTGACCATCCAGAGAGCGCTGACCATCCAGAGAGCGCTGACCATCCAGAGAGCGCTGACCATCCAGAGAGCGCTGACCATCCAGAGAGCGCTGGAGATTAGGAGAGAGCTGACGATTCAGATAGTGGTGAAGGCGCTGACGAATCAGAGAGCGCTGGAGATTCTATTTATTCAGAGAGCGCTGACCATCCAGAGAGCGCTGGAGATTAAGAGAGCATTGGAGGAGCTGACGATTCAGAGAGTGTTGGAGATTCAGAGAGAATATGTCATTCCGATGATTCATAGAACGCTGACGATTTAGACACCACAGGAGATTCAAAGAGCGCTGGAGATTCTGATTCAGAAAGCGCAGACCATCCAGAGAACGCTGACCATTCAGTGAGTGCTAACTATTCAGAGAGCACTGGAGGAGCTGATGATTCAGAGAGCGTTGGAGATTCAGATATTATTTGAGATTCTGACGATTCAGAGAGCACTGGAGGCGCTAACGAATCAGAGCGCTGGAGAATGTTGATTCAGAGAGCGCTGACCATTCAGAGAGCGTAGGATATTCTGAAGATCAAGAGAGCGCTGACCATCCAGAGAGCGCTGGAGATTCTGACCATCCAGAGAACGCTGACCATCCAGAGAGCGCTGGAGATTCTGATGATTCAGAGAGCGCTGACGATCAAGAGAGCTCTGACTATTCAGACAGTACTAGAGAAGCTGACGATTCAGAGAGCACTGGCGATTCAGATGATTTAGAGAGCGCTGATGATCCAGAGAGCGCTGACAATTCAGAGAACATTGAAGATTCAGAGGGCGCTGGAATATCAGAGATCATTTGAGATTCTGATGATTCAGAGAGCGCTGTTAATCCAGAGAGCGCTGGAGGCGCTGTCAATCCAGAGAGCGCTGGAGGCGCTGACAATTCAGAGAGCGCTGACGATTCAGAGAGCGCTTGAGATTCTGACAATTCAGAGCACTGGAGATTAGGAGAGCACTGACAATTCAGAGATAGCTGGAGATTCAGAGAGCGCTGACCATCCAGAGAGTGTTGGAGATTCAGAGATGCTGACCGTCCAGAGAGCGCTGGAGATGCTGACAATCCAGAGAGCGCTGGAGATCCAGAGAGCGCTGACCATTCAGAAAGCGCTGACGATTCAGAGAGCGCTGACCATTCAGAAAGCGCTGACGATTCAGAGAGCGCTGACCATCCAGAGAGCTCTGACCATCCAGAGAGCTCTGACCATCCAGAGAGCTCTGACCATCCAGAGAGCTCTGACCATCCAGAGAGCTCTGACCATCCAGAGAGCTCTGACCATCCAGAGAGCGCTGACCATCCAGAGAGCGCTGACCATCCAGAGAGCTCTGACTATTCAGACAGTACTGGAGAAGCTGACGATTCAGAGAGCACTGGCGATTCAGAGAGCGCTGACAATTCAGACAGTACTGGAGGAGCTGATGATTCAGAGAGCATTGAAGATTCAGAGAGCATTGAAGATTCAGAGAGCATTGAAGATTCAGAGAGCATTGAAGATTCAGAGAGCATTTGAGATTCTGATGATCCAGGGAGCGCTGACCATCCAAGGGAGCGCTGACCATCCAGAGAGCGCTGACCATCCAGAGAGCGCTGACCATCCAGAGAGCGCTGACCATCCAGAGAGCGCTGACCATCCAGAGAGCGCTGACCATCCAGAGAGCGCTGACCATCCAGAGAGCGCTGACCATCCAGAGAGCGCTGACCATCCAGAGAGCGCTGACCATCCAGAGAGCGCTGACCATCCAGAGAGCGCTGACCATCCAGAGAGCGCTGACCATCCAGAGAGCGCTGACCATCCAGAGAGCGCTGACCATCCAGAGAGCGCTGACCATCCAGAGAGCTCTGACTATTCAGACAGTACTAGAGAAGCTGACGATTCAGAGAGCACTGGCGATTCAGATGATTTAGAGAGCGCTGATGATCCAGAGAGCGCTGACAATTCAGAGAACATTGAAGATTCAGAGGGCGCTGGAATATCAGATCATTTGAGATTCTGATGATTCAGAGAGCGCTGTCAATCCAGAGAGCGCTGGAGGTGCTGGCGATTCAGAGAGCGCTGACGATTCAGAGAGCATGAGATTCTGTCGATTCAGAGAGCGCTGACGATTCAGAGAGCGCTTGAGATTCTGACAATTCAGAGCACTGGAGATTAGGAGAGCACTGACAATTCAGAGATAGCTAGAGATTCAGAGAGCGCTGACCATCCAGAGAGTGTTGGAGATTCAGAGATGCTGACCGTCCAGAGAGCGCTGGAGATGCTGACAATCCAGAGAGCGCAGGAGATCCAGAGAGCGTTGGAGATCCAGAGAGCGTTGGAGATCCAGAGAGCGTTGGAGATCCAGAGAGCGTTGGAGATCCAGAGAGCGTTGGAGATCCAGAGAGCGTTGGAGATCCAGAGAGCGTTGGAGATCCAGAGAGCGTTGGAGATTGACGATTCAGAAAGCGCTGACCATCCAGAGAGCGCTGACCATCCAGAGAGCGCTGACCATCCAGAGAGCGCTGACCATCCAGAGAGCGCTGACCATCCAGAGAGCGCTGACCATCCAGAGAGCTCTGACCATCCAGAGAGCTCTGACCATCCAGAGAGCTCTGACCATCCAGAGAGCTCTGACTATTCAGACAGTACTGGAGAAGCTGACGATTCAGAGAGCGCTCACAATTCAGAGAGCATTGAAGATTCTGATGATCCAGAGAGCGCTGACCATCCCAGAGAGCGCTGACCATCCCAGAGAGCGCTGACCATCCCAGAGAGCGCTGACCATCCCAGAGAGCGTTGGGGGAGCTGGCAATTCAGAGGGAGCTGACCATCCACAGAGCGCTGACCATCCACAGAGCGCTGACCATCCACAGAGCGCTGACCATCCACAGAGCGCTGACCATCCACAGAGCGTTGGAGATTCTGATGATTCAGAGAGCGCTGACCATCCAGAGAGCGCTGACCATCCAGAGAGCGCTGACCATCCAGAGAGCGCTGACCATCCAGAGAGCGCTGACCATCCAGAGAGCGCTGGAGATTAGGAGAGAGCTGACGATTCAGATAGTGGTGAAGGCGCTGACGAATCAGAGAGCGCTGGAGATTCTATTGATTCAGAGAGCGCTGACCATCCAGAGAGCGCTGGAGATTAAGAGAGCATTGGAGGAGCTGACGATTCAGAGAGTGTTGGAGATTCAGAGAGAATATGTCATTCCGATGATTCATAGAGCGCTGACGATTTAGACACCACAGGAGATTCAAAGAGCGCTGGAGATTCTGATTCAGAAAGCGCAGACCATCCAGAGAACGCTGACCATTCAGTGAGTGCTAACTATTCAGAGAGCACTGGAGGAGCTGATGATTCAGAGAGCGTTGGAGATTCAGATATTATTTGAGATTCTGACGATTCAGAGAGCACTGGAGGCGCTAACGAATCAGAGCGCTGGAGATTGTTGATTCAGAGAGCGCTGACCATTCAGAGAGCGTAGGATATTCTGAAGATCAAGAGAGCGCTGACCATCCAGAGAGCGCTGGAGATTCTGACCATCCAGAGAGCGCTGACCATCCAGAGAGCGCTGGAGATTCTGATGATTCAGAGAGCGCTGACGATCAAGAGAGCTCTGACTATTCAGACAGTACTAGAGAAGCTGACGATTCAGAGAGCACTGGCGATTCAGATGATTTAGAGAGCGCTGATGATCCAGAGAGCGCTGACAATTCAGAGAACATTGAAGATTCAGAGGGCGCTGGAATATCAGAGATCATTTGAGATTCTGATGATTCAGAGAGCGCTGTTAATCCAGAGAGCGCTGGAGGCGCTGTCAATCCAGAGAGCGCTGGAGGCGCTGACAATTCAGAGAGCGCTGACGATTCAGAGAGCGCTTGAGATTCTGACAATTCAGAGCACTGGAGATTAGGAGAGCACTGACAATTCAGAGATAGCTGGAGATTCAGAGAGCGCTGACCATCCAGAGAGTGTTGGAGATTCAGAGATGCTGACCGTCCAGAGAGCGCTGGAGATGCTGACAATCCAGAGAGCGCTGGAGATCCAGAGAGCGCTGACCATTCAGAAAGCGCTGACGATTCAGAGAGCGCTGACCATTCAGAAAGCGCTGACGATTCAGAGAGCGCTGACCATCCAGAGAGCTCTGACCATCCAGAGAGCGCTGACCATCCAGAGAGCTCTGACTATTCAGACAGTACTGGAGAAGCTGACGATTCAGAGAGCACTGGCGATTCAGAGAGCGCTGACAATTCAGAGAGCGCTGACAATTCAGAGACCATTGAAGATTCAGTGAGCGCTGGAGTATCAGAGAGCGCTGACTATCCAGAGAGCTGACTATTCAGACAGTACTGGAGAAGCTGACGATTCAGAGAGCACTGGCGATTCAGAGAACGCTCACAATTCAGAGAGCATTGAAGATTCAGAGAGCATTGAAGATTCAGAGAGCATTTGAGATTCTGATGATCCAGGGAGCGCTGACCATCCAAGGGAGTGCTGACCATCCAGAGAGTGCTGACCATCCAGAGAGTGCTGACCATCCAGAGAGTGCTGACCATCCAGAGAGTGCTGACCATCCAGAGAGTGCTGACCATCCAGAGAGCGTTGGGGGAGCTGGCAATTCAGAGGGCGCTGACCATCCACAGAGCGCTGACCATCCACAGAGCGCTGACCATCCACAGAGCGCTGACCATCCACAGAGCGCTGACCATCCACAGAGCGCTGGTGATTCAGAGAGCGTTGGAGATTCTGATGATTCATAGAGCGCTGGAGATTAGGAGAGTGCTGACGATTCAGATAGCGGTGAAGGCGCTGACAAATCAGAGAGCGCTGGAGATTATATTTATTCAGAGAGCGCTGACCATGCAGAGAGCGCTGACCATGCAGAGAGCGCTGACCATGCAGAGAGCGCTGGAGATTAAGAGAGCATTGGAGGAGCTGACGATTCAGAGAGCGCTTGAGATTCTGACAATTCAGAGCACTGGAGATTAGGAGAGCACTAACAATTCAGAGATAGCTGGAGATTCAGAGAGCGCTGACCGTCCAGAGAGTGTTGGAGATTCAGAGATGCTGACCGTCCAGAGAGCGCTGGAGATGCTGACCATCCAGAGAGCGCTGACCATCCAGAGAGCGCTGACCATCCAGAGAGCGCTGACCATCCAGAGAGCGCTGACCATCCAGAGAGCGCTGACCATCCAGAGAGCGCTGACCATCCAGAGAGCGCTGACCATCCAGAGAGCGCTGTCAATCCAGAGAGCGCTGACGATTCAGAGAGCATGAGATTCTGTCGATTCAGAGAGCGCTGACGATTCAGAGAGCGCTTGAGATTCTGACAATTCAGAGCACTGGAGATTAGGAGAGCGCTGACAATTCAGAGATAGCTGGAGATTCAGAGAGCGCTGACCATCCAGAGAGTGTTGGAGATTCAGAGATGCTGACCGTCCAGAGAGCGCTGGAGATGCTGACAATCCAGAGAGCGCTGGAGATCCAGAGAGCGCTGACCATTCAGAAAGCGCTGACCATTCAGAGAGCGCTGACCATTCAGAGAGCGCTGACCATTCAGAGAGCGCTGACCATCCAGAGAGCGCTGACCATCCAGAGAGCGCTGACCATCCAGAGAGCGCTGACCATCCAGAGAGCGCTGACCATCCAGAGAGCTGACTATTCAGACAGTAATGGAGAAGCTGACGATTCAGAGAGCACTGGCGATTCAGAGAACGCTCACAATTCAGAGAGCATTGAAGATTCAGAGAGCATATAAGATTCAGAGAGCATATGAGATTCAGAGAGCATATGAGATTCAGAGAGCATTTGAGATTCTGATGATCCAGGGAGCGCTGACCATCCAGAGAGCGCTGACCATCCAGAGAGCGCTGACCATCCAGAGAGCGCTGACCATCCAGAGAGCGCTGACCATCCAGAGAGCGCTGACCATCCAGAGAGCGCTGACCATCCAGAGAGCGCTGACCATCCAGAGAGCGCTGACCATCAGACTGAGAGCGCTGACTATTCAGACTGTACTAGAGAAGCTGACGATTCAGAGAGCACTGGCGATTCAGATGATTTAGAGAGCGCTGATGATCCAGAGAGCGCTGACAATTCAGAGAACATTGAAGATTCAGAGGGCGCTGGAATATCAGATCATTTGAGATTCTGATGATTCAGAGAGCGCTGTCAATCCAGAGAGCGCTGGAGGTGCTGACGATTCAGAGAGCATGAGATTCTGTCGATTCAGAGAGCGCTGACGATTCAGAGAGCGCTTGAGATTCTGACAATTCAGAGCACTGGAGATTAGCAGAGCACTGACAATTCAGAGATAGCTAGAGATTCAGAGAGCGCTGACCATCCAGAGAGTGTTGGAGATTCAGAGATGCTGACCGTCCAGAGAGCGCTGGAGATGCTGACAATCCAGAGAGCGCTGGAGATCCAGAGAGCGTTGGAGATTGACGATTCAGAGAGCGCTGACCATTCAGAAAGCGCTGACCATCCAGAGAGCGCTGACCATCCAGAGAGCTCTGACTATCCAGAGAGCTCTGACTATTCAGACAGTACTGGAGAAGCTGACGATTCAGAGAGCGCTCACAATTCAGAGAGCATTGAAGATTCTGATGATCCAGAGAGCGCTGACCATCCCAGAGAGCGCTGACCATCCCAGAGAGCGCTGACCATCCCAGAGAGCGCTGACCATCCCAGAGAGCGCTGACCATCCCAGAGAGCGCTGACCATCCCAGAGAGCGCTGACCATCCCAGAGAGCGTTGGGGGAGCTGGCAATTCAGAGGGAGCTGACCATCCACAGAGCGCTGACCATCCACAGAGCGCTGACCATCCACAGAGCGCTGACCATCCACAGAGCGCTGACCATCCACAGAGCGTTGGAGATTCTGATGATCCAGAGAGCGCTGACCATCCAGAGAGCGCTGACCATCCAGAGAGCGCTGACCATCCAGAGAGCGCTGACCATCCAGAGAGCGCTGACCATCCAGAGAGCGCTGGAGATTAGGAGAGTGCTGACGATTCAGATAGTGGTGAAGGCGCTGACGAATCAGAGAGCGCTGGAGATTCTATTGATTCAGAGAGCGCTGACCATCCAGAGAGCGCTGGAGATTAAGAGAGCATTGGAGGAGCTGACGATTCAGAGAGTGTTGGAGATTCAGAGAGAATATGTCATTCCGATGATTCAGAGAGCGCTGACGATCAAGAGAGCTCTGACTATTCAGACAGTACTAGAGAAGCTGACGATTCAGAGAGCACTGGCGATTCAGATGATTTAGAGAGCGCTGATGATCCAGAGAGCGCTGACAATTCAGAGGGGCGCTGGAATATCAGAGATCATTTGAGATTCTGATGATTCAGAGAGCGCTGTCAATCCAGAGAGCGCTGACGATTCAGAGAGCATGAGATTCTGTCGATTCAGAGAGCGCTGACGATTCAGAGAGCGCTTGAGATTCTGACAATTCAGAGCACTGGAGATTAGGAGAGCACTGACAATTCAGAGATAGCTGGAGATTCAGAGAGCGCTGACCATCCAGAGAGTGTTGGAGATTCAGAGATGCTGACCGTCCAGAGAGCGCTGGAGATGCTGACAATCCAGAGAGCGCTGGAGATCCAGAGAGCGCTGACCATTCAGAAAGCGCTGACCATTCAGAGAGCGCTGACCATTCAGAAAGCGCTGACCATTCAGAGAGCGCTGACCATCCAGAGAGCGCTGACCATCCAGAGAGCGCTGACCATCCAGAGAGCGCTGACCATCCAGAGAGCGCTGACCATCCAGAGAGCTGACTATTCAGACAGTACTGGAGAAGCTGACGATTCAGAGAGCACTGGCGATTCAGAGAGCGCTGACAATTCAGAGACCATTGAAGATTCAGTGAGCGCTGGAGTATCAGAGAGCGCTGACTATCCAGAGAGCTGACTATTCAGACAGTACTGGAGAAGCTGACGATTCAGAGAGCACTGGCGATTCAGAGAACGCTCACAATTCAGAGAGCATTGAAGATTCAGAGAGCATTGAAGATTCAGAGAGCATTGAAGATTCAGAGAGCATTTGAGATTCTGATGATCCAGGGAGCGCTGACCATCCAGGGAGCGCTGACCATCCAAGGGAGCGCTGACCATCCAAGGGAGCGCTGACCATCCAAGGGAGCGCTGACCATCCAAGGGAGCGCTGACCATCCAGAGAGCGCTGACCATCCAGAGAGCTCTGACCATCCAGAGAGCTCTGACTATTCAGACAGTACTGGAGAAGCTGACGATTCAGAGAGCGCTCACAATTCAGAGAGCATTGAAGATTCTGATGATCCAGAGAGCGCTGACCATCCCAGAGAGCGCTGACCATCCCAGAGAGCGCTGACCATCCCAGAGAGCGCTGACCATCCCAGAGAGCGCTGACCATCCCAGAGAGCGTTGGGGGAGCTGGCAATTCAGAGGGAGCTGACCATCCACAGAGCGCTGACCATCCACAGAGCGCTGACCATCCACAGAGCGCTGACCATCCAGAGCGCTGACCATCCAGAGCGCTGACCATCCACAGAGCGCTGACCATCCACAGAGCGCTGGTGATTCAGAGAGCGTTGGAGATTCTGATGATTCATAGAGCGCTGGAGATTAGGAGAGTGCTGACGATTCAGATAGCGGTGAAGGCGCTGACAAATCAGAGAGCGCTGGAGATTATATTTATTCAGAGAGCGCTGACCATCCAGAGAGCGCTGACCATGCAGAGAGCGCTGACCATGCAGAGAGCGCTGGAGATTAAGAGAGCATTGGAGGAGCTGACGATTCAGAGTGTTGGAGATTCAGAGAGAATATGTCATTCCGATGATTCATAGAGCGCTGACGATTTAGACACCACAGGAGATTCAAAGAGCGCTGGAGATTCTGATTCAGAAAGCGCAGACCATCCAGAGAACGCTGACCATTCAGTGAGTGCTGACTATTCAGAGAGCACTGGAGGAGCTGACGATTCAGAGAGCACTGGAGGCGCTAACGAATCAGAGCGCTGGAGATTCTGTTGATTCAGAGAGCGCTGACGATTCAGAGAGCGTAGGATATTCTGAAGATTCAGAGAGCGCTGACCGTCCAGAGAGCGCTGGAGATTCTGATGATTCAGAGAGCGCTGACAATTCAGAAAGCGCTGACGATCCACAGAACTTTGACTATTCAGACAGTACTGGAGAAGCTGACAATTCAGAGAGCACTGGCGATTCAGATGATTTAGAGAGCGCTGATGATCCAGAGAGCGCTATCAATTCAGAGAACATTGAAGATTCAGAGGGCGCTGGAATATCAGAGAGCATTTGAGATTGATGATTCAGAGAGCGCTGTCAATCCTGACGATTAAGAGAGCATGACATTCTGTCGATTCAGAGAGCTCTGACTATTCAGAGAGCACTGGAAGAGATGACGATTCAGTGCGCTGGAGATTAGGAGAGCGCTGACGATTCAGAGATAGCTGGAGATTCAGAGAGCGCTGACCATCCAGAGAGTGTTGGATATTCAGAGATGCTGACCGTCTAAAGAGCGCTGGAGGTGCTGACCGTCCAGAGAGCGCTGACCATCCAGATAGCGCTGACCATCCAGAGAGCGCTGGGGGAGCTGGCAATTCAGAGCGAGCTGACTATCCAGAGAGCGTTGGGAGCGCTGACCATCCAGAGAGCGCTGACCATCCAGAGAGCGCTGACCATCCAGAGAGCGCTGACCATCCAGAGAGCGCTGACCATCCAGAGAGCGCTGACCATCCAGAGAGCGCTGACCATCCAGAGAGCGCTGCAGGCACTGACGATTCAGAGAGCATTTGAGATTGACAATTCTGAGCGCTGGAGATTAGGAGAGCGCTGACGATTCAGAGATAGCTGGAGATTCAGAGAGCGCTGACCATCCAGAGAGTGTTGGATATTCAGAGATGCTGACCGTCCAAAGAGCGCTGGAGGTACTGACCGTCCAGAGAGCGCTGACTGTCCAAAGAGCGCTGGAGATGCTGACAATCCAGAGAGCGCTGGCGATTCAGGTGATTCAGAGAGCGCTGAACATTCAGAAAGCGCTGACGATTCAGAGAGCGCTGACCATCCAGAGAGCGCTGACCATCCAGAGAGCGCTGACCATCCAGAGAGCGCTGACCATCCAGAGAGCGCTGACCATCCAGAGAGCGCTGACCATCCAGAGAGCGCTGACCATCCAGAGAGTGTTGGATATTCAGAGATGCTGACCGTCCAAAGAGCGCTGGAGGTGCTGACCGTCCAGAGAGCGCTGACCGTCCAAAGAGCGCTGGAGATGCTGACAATCCAGAGAGCGCTGGCGATTCAGGTGATTCAGAGAGCGCTGAACATTCAGAAAGCGCTGACGATTCAGAGAGCGCTGACGATTCAGAGAGCGCTGACCATCCAGAGAGCGCTGACGATTTAGACACCACAGGAGATTGAAAGAGCATTGGAGATTCTGATTCAGAGAGCGCTGACCATCCAGTGAGTGCTGACCATCCAGAGAGCGCTGGAGATTCAGAGAGAATTTGTCATTCTGATGATTCATAGAGCGCTGATGATTTAGACACCACAGGAGATTCAAAGAGCATTGGAGATTCTGATTCAGAGAGCGCTGACCATTCAGTGAGTGCTGACTATTCAGAGAGCACTGGAGGAGCTGATGATTCAGAGAGCATTGGAGATTCAGAGATTATTTGAGATTCTGACGATTCAGAGAGCACTGGAGGCGCCAACGAATCAGAGCGCTGGAGATTCTGTTGATTCAGAGAGCACTGACCATTCAGAGAGCGTAGGATATTCTGAAGATCCAGAGAGTGCTCTGATTCTGATTCAAAGAGCATTTGAGATTCTGATGATTCATAGAGCGCTGACCATCCAGAGAGCGCTGGCGATTCAGAGAGCATTTCAGATGCTGACGATTCAGAGAGCATGAGATTCTGACTATTCAGAGAGCACTGGAAGCGCTGACCATCCAGAGAGCGCTGACCATCCAGACAGCGCTGGGGGAGCTGGCCATTCAGAGAGAGCTGACCATCCAGAGAGCGTTGGGAGCGCTGACCATCCAGAGAGCGCTGACCATCCAGAGAGCGCTGACCATCCAGAGAGCGCTGACCATCCAGAGAGCGCTGACCATCCAGAGAGCGCTGACCATCCAGAGAGCGCTGACCATCCAGAGAGCGCTGACCATCCAGAGAGCGCTGGAGATTCTGATGATTCAGAGAGCGCTGACAATTCAGAAAGCGCTGACGATCCACAGAACTTTGACTATTCAGACAGTACTGGAGAAGCTGACAATTCAGAGAGCACTGGCGATTCAGATGATTTAGAGAGCGCTGATGATCCAGAGAGCGCTATCAATTCAGAGAACATTGAAGATTCAGAGGGCGCTGGAATATCAGAGAGCATTTGAGATTGATGATTCAGAGAGCGCTGTCAATCCTGACGATTAAGAGAGCATGACATTCTGTCGATTCAGAGAGCTCTGACTATTCAGAGAGCACTGGAAGAGATGACGATTCAGTGCGCTGGAGATTAGGAGAGCGCTGACGATTCAGAGATAGCTGGAGATTCAGAGAGCGCTGACCATCCAGAGAGTGTTGGATATTCAGAGATGCTGACCGTCTAAAGAGCGCTGGAGGTGCTGACCGTCCAGAGAGCGCTGACCATCCAGATAGCGCTGACCATCCAGAGAGCGCTGGGGGAGCTGGCAATTCAGAGCGAGCTGACTATCCAGAGAGCGTTGGGAGCGCTGACCATCCAGAGAGCGCTGACCATCCAGAGAGCGCTGACCATCCAGAGAGCGCTGACCATCCAGAGAGCGCTGACCATCCAGAGAGCGCTGCAGGCACTGACGATTCAGAGAGCATTTGAGATTGACAATTCTGAGCGCTGGAGATTAGGAGAGCGCTGACGATTCAGAGATAGCTGGAGATTCAGAGAGCGCTGACCATCCAGAGAGTGTTGGATATTCAGAGATGCTGACCGTCCAAAGAGCGCTGGAGGTACTGACCGTCCAGAGAGCGCTGACTGTCCAAAGAGCGCTGGAGATGCTGACAATCCAGAGAGCGCTGGCGATTCAGGTGATTCAGAGAGCGCTGAACATTCAGAAAGCGCTGACGATTCAGAGAGCGCTGACCATCCAGAGAGCGCTGACCATCCAGAGAGCGCTGACCATCCAGAGAGCGCTGACCATCCAGAGAGCGCTGACCATCCAGAGAGCGCTGACCATCCAGAGAGCGCTGACCATCCAGAGAGTGTTGGATATTCAGAGATGCTGACCGTCCAAAGAGCGCTGGAGGTGCTGACCGTCCAGAGAGCGCTGACCGTCCAAAGAGCGCTGGAGATGCTGACAATCCAGAGAGCGCTGGCGATTCAGGTGATTCAGAGAGCGCTGAACATTCAGAAAGCGCTGACGATTCAGAGAGCGCTGACGATTCAGAGAGCGCTGACCATCCAGAGAGCGCTGACGATTTAGACACCACAGGAGATTGAAAGAGCATTGGAGATTCTGATTCAGAGAGCGCTGACCATCCAGTGAGTGCTGACCATCCAGAGAGCGCTGGAGATTCAGAGAGAATTTGTCATTCTGATGATTCATAGAGCGCTGATGATTTAGACACCACAGGAGATTCAAAGAGCATTGGAGATTCTGATTCAGAGAGCGCTGACCATCCAGAGAACGCTGACCATTCAGTGAGTGCTGACTATTCAGAGAGCACTGGAGGAGCTGATGATTCAGAGAGCATTGGAGATTCAGAGATTATTTGAGATTCTGACGATTCAGAGAGCACTGGAGGCGCCAACGAATCAGAGCGCTGGAGATTCTGTTGATTCAGAGAGCACTGACCATTCAGAGAGCGTAGGATATTCTGAAGATCCAGAGAGTGCTCTGATTCTGATTCAAAGAGCATTTGAGATTCTGATGATTCATAGAGCGCTGACCATCCAGAGAGCGCTGGCGATTCAGAGAGCATTTCAGATGCTGACGATTCAGAGAGCATGAGATTCTGACTATTCAGAGAGCACTGGAAGCGCTGACCATCCAGAGAGCGCTGACCATCCAGACAGCGCTGGGGGAGCTGGCAATTCAGAGAGAGCTGACCATCCAGAGAGTGTTGGGAGAGCTGACCATCCAGAGAGCGCTGACCATCCAGAGAGCGCTGACCATCCAGAGAGCGCTGACCATCCAGAGAGCGCTGGGGGAACTGGCAATTCAGAGCGAGCTGACCATCCAGAGAGCGTTGGGAGCGCTGACCATCCAGAGAGCACTGACCATCCAGAGAGCATTGAAAATTCAGAGAGCGCTGACCATCCAGAGGGCGCTGACCATCCAGAGGGCGCTGACCATCCAGAGGGCGCTGACCATCCAGAGGGCGCTGACCATCCAGAGGGCGCTGACCATCCAGAGACCGCAGGAGATTCAAAGAGCATTTGAGATGCTGTCGATTCAGAGAGCGCTGACCATCCAGAGAGCGCTGACCATCCAGAGAGCGCTGACCATCCAGAGAGCGCTGACCATCCAGAGAGCGCTGACCATCCAGAGAGCGCTGACCATCCAGAGAGCGCTGACCATCCAGAGAGCGCTGACCATCCAGAGAGCGCTGACCATCCAGAGAGCGCTGGAGGCGCTGACGATTCAGAGAGCATTTGAGATTGACAATTCTGAGCGCTGGAGATTAGGAGAGCGCTGACGATTCAGAGATAGCTGGAGATTCAGAGAGCGCTGACCATCCAGAGAGTGTTGGAGATTCAGAGATGCTGACCGTCCAGAGAGCGCTGAACGTCCAAAGAGCGCTGGAGATGCTGAAAATCCAGAGAGCGCTGGCGATTCAGAGAGCGCTGACCATTCAGAAAGCGCTGATGATTCAGAGAGCGCTGGCGATTCAGAGAGCGCTGACCATTCAGAAAGCGCTGATGATTCAGAGAGCGCTGACCATCCAGTGAGTGCTGACCATCCAGAGAGCGCTGGAGATTCAGAGAGAATTTGTCATTCTGATTATTCATAGAGCGCTGACGATTTAGACACCAGAGGAGATTCAAAGAGCATTGGAGATTCTGATTCAGAGAGCGCTGACCATCCAGAGAACACTGATCATTCAGTGAGTGCTGACTATTCAGAGAGCACTGGAGGAGCTGACGATTCAGAGAGCATGAGATTCTGTCGATTCAGAGCGCTGACGATTCAGAGAATGCTGACGATTAAGAGAGCATTTGAGATTCTGACAATTCAGAGCACTGGAGATTAGGAGAGCGCTGACGATTTAGAGATAGCTGGAGATTTAGAGAGCGCTGGAAATTCAGAGAGCATTTGAGATTCTGACGATTCAGTGCTGGAGATTAGGAGAGCACTGACGATTCAGAGATAGCTGGAGATTCAGAGAGCGCTGACCATCCAGAGAGCGCTGGGGGAGCTGGTAATTCAGAGAGAGCTGACCATCCAGAGAGCGCTGACCATCCAGAGAGCGCTGACCATCCAGAGAGCGCTGACCATCCAGAGAGCGCTGACCATCCAGAGAGCGCTGACCATCCAGAGAGCATTGACGATTCAGAGACCGCAGGAGATTCAAAGAGCATTTGAGATGCTGACGATTTAGAGGATGAGATTCTGTCGATTCAGAGAGCTCTGACGATTCAGAGAGCGCTGACCATCCAGAGAGCGCTGGAGGCGCTGACGATTCAGAGAGCATTTGAGATTCTGACAATTCTGAGCGCAGGAGATTAGGAGAGCGCTGACGAGTCAGAGATAGCTGGAGATTCAGAGAGCGCTGGAGGTGCTGACCGTCCAGAGAGCGCTGACCGTCCAGAGAGCGCTGACCGTCCAGAGAGCTCTGGAGATGCTGACAATCCAGAGAGCGCTGGCGATCCAGGTGATTCAGAGAGCGCTGACCATTCAGAAAGCGCTGATGATTCAGAGAGCGCTGACCATCCAGTGAGTGCTGACCATCCAGAGAGCGCTGGAGATTAAGAGAGCGTTAGAGATTCAGAGAGAATTTGTCATTCTGATGATTCATAGAGCACTGACGATTTAGACACCACAGGAGATTCAAAGAGCATTGGAGATTCTGATTCAGAGAGCGCTGACCATCCAGAGAACGCTGACCATTCAGTGAGTGCTGACTATTCAGAGAGCACTGGAGGAGCTGACGATTCAGAGAGCGTTGGAGATTCAGAGATTATTTGAGATTCTGACGATTCAGAGAGCACTGGAGGCGCTAACGAATCAGAGCGCTGGAGATTCTGTTGATTCAGAGAGCGCTGACCATCCAGAGAGCGCTGACCATCCAGAGAGCGCTGACCATCCAGAGAGCGCTGACCATCCAGAGAGCGCTGGCGATTCAGATGATTTAGAGAGCGCTGACCATCTAGAGAGCGCTGACCATCCAGAGAGCGCTGGAGATTAAGAGAGCAATGGAGGAAATGACGATTCAGAGAGCGTTGGGGGAGCTGGCAATTCAGAGAGCGCTGGCGATCCAGAAAGCGCTGACCATCCAGAAAGCGCTGGAGATTCTGACGATTCAGAGAGCGCTGACCATCCAGAGAGCGCTGACCATTCAGAAAGCGCTGGAGATTCTGATGATTCAGAGAGCGCTGACCATCCAGAGAGCGCTGACCATTCAGAAAGCGCTGGAGATTCTGACGATTCAGAGAGCGCTGACCATCCAGAGACCGCAGGAGATTCAAAGAGCATTTGAGATTCTGATGATCCAGAGAGCGCTGACCATCCAGAGAGCGCTGACCATCCAGAAAGCGCTGGAGATTCTGACGATTCAGAGAGCGCTGACCATCCAGAGAGCGCTGGAGATTCTGATGATTCAGAGAGCGCTGACGATCAAGAGAGCTCTGACTATTCAGACAGTACTAGAGAAGCTGACGATTCAGAGAGCACTGGCGATTCAGATGATTTAGAGAGCGCTGATGATCCAGAGAGCGCTGACAATTCAGAGAACATTGAAGATTCAGAGGGCGCTGGAATATCAGAGATCATTTGAGATTCTGATGATTCAGAGAGCGCTGTCAATCCAGAGAGCGCTGGAGGCACTGACGATTCAGAGAGCGCTGACGATTCAGAGAGCGCTGACGATTCAGAGAGCGCTTGAGATTCTGACAATTCAGAGCGCTGGAGATTAGGAGAGCACTGACAATTCAGAGATAGCTGGAGATTCAGAGAGCGCTGACCATCCAGAGAGTGTTGGAGATGCTGACAATCCAGAGAGCGCTGGAGATTCAGAGAGCGCTGACCATTCAGAGAGCGCTGACCATTCAGAGAGCGCTGACCATTCAGAGAGCGCTGACCATTCAGAGAGCGCTGACCATCCAGAGAGCTCTGACTATTCAGACAGTACTGGAGAAGCTGACGATTCAGAGAGCACTGGCGATTCAGAGAGCGCTGACAATTCAGAGACCATTGAAGATTCAGAGAGCGCTGGAGTATCAGAGAGCATTTGAGATTCTGACGATCCAGGGAGCGCTGACCATCCAGAGAGCGCTGGAGTATCAGAGAGCATTTGAGATTCTGACGATCCAGAGAGCGCTGACCATCCAGAGAGCGCTGACCATCCAGAGAGCGCTGACCATCCAGAGAGCGCTGACCATCCAGAGAGCGCTGACCATCCAGAGAGCGCTGACCATTCAGACAGTACGGGAGAAACTGGCGATTCAGAGAGCGCTGGCGATTCAGAGAGCGCTGGCGATTCAGAGAGCGCTGGCGATTCAGAGAGCATTTGAGATGCTGACCATCCACAGAGCGCTGACCATCCACAGAGCGCTGACCATCCACAGAGCGCTGACCATCCACAGAGCGCTGACCATCCACAGAGCGCTGACCATCCACAGAGCGCTGACCATCCACAGAGCGTTGGAGATTCTGATGATTCATAGAGTGCTGGAGATTAGGAGAGTGCTGACGATTCAGACAGTGGTGAAGGCGCTGACGAATCAGAGAGCGGTGGAGATTCTATTGATTCAGAGAGCGCTGGCCATCCAGAGAGCGCTGGAGATTAAGAGAGCATTGGAGGAGCTGACGATTCAGAGAGCGTTGGAGATTCAGAGAGAATTTGTCATTCCGATGATTCATAGAGCGCTGACGATTTAGACACCACAGGCGATTCAAAGAGCGCTGGAGATTCTGATTCAGAAAGCGCAGACCATCCAGAGAACGCTGACCATTCAGTGAGTGCTGACTATTCAGAGAGCACTGGAGGAGCTGACGATTCAGTGTTGGAGATTCTGACGATTCAGAGAGCGCTAACAATTCAGAGTGTTGGAGATTCTGACGATTCAGAGAGCGCTGACCATCCAGTGAGTGCTGACCATCCAGAGAGCTCTGACTATTCAGACAGCACTGGAGATGCTGACGATTCAGAGAGCACTAGCAATTCAGAGAGCATTGAAGATTCAGAGCGCTGGAGTATCAGAGAGCATGGGGGAGCTGACCATTCAGAGAGCACTGGAGGCACTAACGATTCAGAGAGCATGAGATTCTGACGATTCAGAGCGCTGGAGATTAGGAGAGCGCTGACGATTCAGAGAGCACTGGAGGAGATGACGATTCAGAGAGCGCTGGAGATTCAGTGAGCATTAGAAATTCTGATGATTCAGAGAGCTCTGACTATTCAGAGAGCACTGGAGGAGATGACGATTCAGAGAGCGCTGACCATCCAGAGAGCACTGGAGGAGATGACGATTCAGAGAGCGCTGACCGTCCAGAGAGTGTTGGAGATTCGGAGAGCGCTGACCGCCCAGAGAGTGTTGGAGATTCGGAGAGCGCTGACCGTCCAGAGAGTGTTGGAGATTCAGAGAGCGCTGACCGTCCAGAGAGTGTTGGAGATTCAGAGAGCGCTGACCGTCCAGAGAGTGTTGGAGATTCAGAGAGCGCTGACCGTCCAGAGAGCGCTGACCATTCAGAGAGCGCTGACCATTCAGAGAGCGCTGACCATTCAGAGAGCGCTGACCATTCAGAGAGCGCTGACCATTCAGAGAGCGCTGACCATCCAGAGAGCGCTGGAGAAGGTGACAATTCAGAGAGCGTTGGGGGAGCTGGCAATTCAGATAGCGCTGACGATTTAGAGACCGCAGGAGATTCAAAGAGCATTGGAGATTGATGATTCAGAGAGCGCTGACCATCCAGAGAACGCTGACCATTCAGTGAGTGCTGACCATCCACAGAGCTCTGACTATTCAGAGAGCACTGTAGGAGCTGACGATTCAGAGATAGCTGGAGATTTAGAGAGCGCTGGAAATTCAGAGCACTGACGATTCAGAGCACTGACGATTCAGAGCACTGACGATTCAGAGCACTGACGATTCAGAGCACTGACGATTCAGAGCACTGACGATTCATCAGAAAGCACTGACGATTCAGAGAGCATTTGAGATTCTGACGATTCATAGAGCGCTGGAGATTTGGAGAGTGCTGACGATTCAGAGAGCGCTGACCATCCAGACAGCATTGGAGAAGCTGACGATTCACAGACCGCTGACCATCCAGACAGCACTGGAGGCGCTGACGATTCAGAGAGCATTTGAGATTCTGACGATTCATAGAGCGTTGGAGATTTGGAGAGTGCTGACGATTCAGAGAGTGCTGACCATCCAGACAGCACTGGAGAAGCGGACGATTCAGAGACCGCTGACCATCCAGACAGCACTGGAGGCGCTGACGATTCAGAGAGCATTTGAGATTCTGACGATTCATAGAGCGTTGGAGATTTGGAGAGTGCTGACGATTCAGAGAGTGCTGACCATCCAGACAGCACTGGAGAAGCGGACGATTCAGAGACCGCTGACCATCCAGACAGCACTGGAGGCGCTGATGATTCAGAGAGCATTTGAGATTCTGACGATTCATAGAGCGTTGGAGATTTGGAGAGTGCTGACGATTCAGAGAGTGCTGACGATTCAGAGAGCATTTGAGATTGACGATTCATAGAGCGCTGAAGATTTGGAGAGTGCTAACGATTCAGAGCGCTGACCATCCAGACAGCACTGGAGAAGCGGACGATTCAGAGAGCGCTGACGATTCAGAGAGCATTTGAGATTCTGACGATTCATAGAGCGTTGGAGATTTGGAGAGTGCTGACGAGTCAGAGAGCGCCGATTCAGAGAGCGCTGACGATTCAGAGAGCATTTGAGATTGACGATTCATAGAGCGCTGAAGATTTGGAGAGTGCTAACAATTCAGAGCGCTGACCATCCAGACAGCATTGGAGAAGCTGACGATTCAGAGACCGCTGACCATCCAGACAGCACTGGAGGCGCTGACGATTCAGAGAGCATTTGAGATTCTGACGATTCATAGAGCGTTGGAGATTTGGAGAGTGCTGACCATCCAGACAGCACTGGAGAAGCGGACGATTCAGAGACCGCTGACCATCCAGACAGCACTGGAGGCGATTACGATTCAGAGAGCATTTGAGATTCTGACGATTCATAGAGCGTTGGAGATTTGGAGAGTGCTGACAATTCAGAGAGTGCTGACCATCCAGACAGCACTGGAGAAGCAGACGATTCAGAGATAGCTGGAGATTCAGAGAGCGCTAGAGATTCAGTGAGCATTTGAAATTGACGATTCAGAGAGCTCAGACTATTCAGAGACCACTGGAGGAGCTGACCATTCAGAGGCCGCTGACGATCCTGAGAGCGCTGACCATCCAGAGAGCATTGACGATTCAGAGACCGCAGGAGATTCAAAGAGCATTTGAGATGCTGACGATTTAGAGAGCATGAGATTCTGTCGATTCAGAGAGCTCTGACGATTCAGAGAGCGCTTACCATCCAGAGAGCGCTTGAGGCGCTGACGATTCAGAGAGCATTTGAGATTCTGACAATTCTGAGCGCAGGAGATTAGGAGAGCGCTGACGAGTCAGAGATAGCTGGAGATTCAGAGAGCGCTTGAGATTCTGACAATTCAGAGCGCTGGAGATTAGGAGAGCACTCACAATTCAGAGATAGCTGGAGATTCAGAGATGCTGACCGTCCAGAGAGCGCTGGAGATCCAGAGAGCGTTGGAGATTGGCGATTCAGAGAGCGCTGACCATTCAGAGAGCGCTGACCATTCAGAGAGCGCTGACCATTCAGAGAGCGCTGACCATTCAGAGAGCTCTGACCATTCAGAGAGCTCTGACCATTCAGACAGTACTGGAGAAGCTGACGATTCAGAGAGCGCTGGCGATTCAGAGAGCGCTGGCGATTCAGAGAGCGCTGGCGATTCAGAGAGCATTGAAGATTCAGAGAGCGCTGACCATCCAGAGAGCGCTGACCATCCAGAGAGCGCTGACCATCCAGAGAGCGCTGACCATCCAGAGAGCGCTGACCATCCAGAGAGCGCTGACCATCCAGAGAGCGCTGACCATCCAGAGAGCGCTGGAGAAGCTGATGATTCAGAGAGCGCTAACCAACCACAGGCCGCTGACGATTCAGAGGCCGCTGACGATTCATAGAGCGTTGGAGATTGCTGACGATTCAGAGTGCTGACCATCCAGAGAGCACTGGAGAAGCTGACGATTCAGAGAGCGCTAACCAACCACATAGCACTGGAGATTGTTGATTCAGAGAGCGCTAACGGTCCAGATAGCGCTGACCATCCGGAGGCGCTGACAATTCAGAGCGCTGGAGATTCGGAGAGCGCTGGAGATTCGGAGAGCGCTGGAGATTCGGAGAGCGCTGGAGATTCGGAGAGCGCTGGAGATTCGGAGAGCGCTGGAGATTCGGAGAGCGCTGGAGATTCGGAGAGCGCTGGAGAGATTCGGAGAGCACTGAAGGCGCTGACGAATCAGAGAGCTCTGACTATTCAGACAGCACTGGAGAAGCTGACGATTTAGAGAGCACTGGCGATTCAGATGATTCAGAGAGCGCTGATGATCCAGAGAGCGCTGACAATTCAGAGAGCATTGAAGATTCAGAGAGTGCTGGAGTATCAGAGAGCATTTGAGATTCTGATGATTCATAGAGCACTGAAGATTAGGAGAGTGCTGACGGTCCAGATAGCGCTGACCATCCAGAGAGCGCTGAAGATTAAGAGAGCATTGGAGATTCTGACGATTCAGAGAGCGCTGACCATCCAGAGAGCGCTGGAGATCAAGAGACCGTTGGAAAAGCTTACGATTCGGAGAGTACTGGCGATTCTGATGATTCATAGAGCACTGACGATCCAGAGAGCGCTGACAATTTAGAGAGCGCTGGGGGAACTGGCAATTCAGAGAGCGCTGACGATTTAGAGACCGCAGGAGATTCAAAGAGCGTTGGAGATTCTGATGATTCCGAGAGCGCTGACCATCCAGAGAACACTGACCATTCAGTGAGTGCTGACCATTCAGAGAGCTCTGACTATTCAGATAGCACTGGAGGAGCTGACGATTCAGAGAGCGTTGGAGATTCAGAGAGCATTTGACATTCTGGTGATTCATAGAACGCTGACGATCCAGATAGCACTGACGATTTAGAGACCGCAGGAGATTCAAAGAGCATTGGAGATTCTGATGATTCAGAGAGCGCTGACCATCCAGAGAACGCTGACCATTCAGGGAGCTCTGACTATTCAGAGGGCACTGGAGGAGCGGACGATTCAGAGAGCGTTGAAGATTCAGAGAGCATTTGACATTCTGGTGATTCAGAGAGCGCTGGCGATTTAGAGACCGCAGGAGATTCAAAGAGCGTTGGAGATTCTGATGATTCAGAGAGCACTGACGATTAGGAGAGTGCTGACGGTCCAGATAGCGCTGACGATCCAGAGAGCGCTGGAGATCAAGAGACCGTTGGAAAAGCTTACGATTCAGAGAGTATTGGCGATTCTGATTATTCATAGAGCGCTGACGATCCAGAGAGCGCTGACAATTTAGAGAGCGTTGGGGAGCTGGCAATTCAGAGAGCGCTGGCGATCCAGATAGTGCTGACGATTTAGAGACCGCAGGAGATTCAAAGAGCATTTGAGATTCTGATGATCCAGAGAGCGCTGACCATCCAGAGAGCGCTGACAATTTAGAGAGCGTTGGGGAGCTGGCAATTCAGAGAGCGCTGGCGATCCAGATAGTGCTGACGATTTAGAGACCGCAGGAGATTCAAAGAGCATTTGAGATTCTGATGATCCAGAGAGCGCTAACCATCCAGAGAGCGCTGACCATCCAGAGAGCGCTGGAGGAGCTGACGATTCAGAGAGCGTTGGAGATTCAGAGAGCATTTAACATTCTGGTGATTCAGAGAGCGCTGGCGATCCAGATAGCGCTGACGATTTAGAGACCGCAGGAGATTCAAAGAGCGTTGGAGATTCTGATGATTCAGAGAGTGTTGGTGATTCAGAGATAGCTGGAGATTTAGAGAGCGCTGTAAATTCAGAGAGCATTTGAGATTCTGACGATTCAGAGAGCGCTGGAGATTCTGACGATCCAGAGAGCGTTGGAGATTCTGACGATCCAGAGAGCGTTGGAGATTCTGACGATTCAGAGCGCTGACCATCCAGAGAGCTCTGACTATTCAGACAGCACTGGAGAAGCTGACGATTCAGAGAGCACTGGCGATTCAGAGAGCGCTGACCATTCAGAGAGCACTAGAAACGCTGACAATTGGCCTTTTTCCTCTACAAACAGAAATGCCTTATCTTTAGCTTTCCATGATGCTACTCTATCTATGGAAAAATGTCATCGTGATCCGAGTGCTGAAAAACTTCTGTTACTGTTTAAAAAAAAAAAGGTTTTTTTGGAAGAGAACCAAGAATCAAATATGGCGCCGTTGCATGTGGCTTGCCGTCTTTCACTTGCTATGATGTCTAGTTTGTTTGTATTATTTTGTTTTATGCTTAATTTGACTCAGTGTGCTTCACCAGTTTTAACCTACGATCGATCATCTCTTTTAAATCTGAAAACTGTTACAAACGAACTGCTGAATCAAGCAAGAACGGGTTCGTATTATGATCCCTCACCATTACTGATGTCCATACCTGACTATTTTCGCCGTTGGCCTTGATCCCTACCGGAGAGAAAAAACGCAGGAGACGACGCGGAAAACGGAGTGGCTTAGCTGCTAAGCTAAATCTCTCCCTGGTACTCCATCCCAGCCAAACGCTGCTTCATTCGTTGACGCTCTCTTGAGCCTGTAAGCAACCGGATTACTCCAGTGTTCCCGACGACAGCGATGGAGGAGTGTGCACGAATCATCTTCGCATTGGGTTTGGGCTCCGGCGGGACCCTCCACAAATCTCGCGGGAGCGGGGCGGTCAGAAAATTTAGCGGGAGACCCGCTGGGAACGGTGAGATGTGACGTGTTGTAGAAATGTCACCACAAGAAGAGGAGAAGAAAATTAAAGCGGCTGTTTACTTGACAGAAGCAAAACAAGGCAAGTCAGACATAAGGAAACAATTTTCAATTGACCCTTCGCAAACAGTTTGATTGACAGGTGATCTAACCAATGATAACGCCGAATCCGCCATCTTAACCGACATAGCCGTCAGGGAGTATCCTATAGTAGAATAGCGTTGGTTAACTTGAACTATTGTGTGTACTGACGTCTTTCCGCGGTTGAAACAACATTCCTTCAGATTTATATTCATGTTTATTTTATGCTATAAATGAGCTAGTATGAAGAGATGATCGGTTCACGAGCCGTTTGAAGGATCTGTCACGACACATTAAGGAGCCACTACGATATTTATTGTTTAAACTGCTTTAAAAAATTACAATATTTTGATTATGAAACTTTTTCATACGTTGAATCGCTTGTTTGTTTTCCTCACTTGTAAGTCGCTTTGGATAAAAGCGTCTGCTAAATGACTAAATGTAAATGTAAATGCGGACAACATCTACCAAATGTTTCCTCTTAAATGCAGATGAATGTAAAAAATAACAGCAATTCCTGTGGATAATTTACAACATTTTTTTTTTTTTTTTAAAAACCATAAAATAAGAAAACTAGACAACAGTGTTGCCTTCATTTAAGAGAAATGATCAAATTAAGAGATCTTGGTACACATATGATAGAACAATTACTAAAGAAAGATTGAACTTCTGTTCAAAAAAAATAATGTAACTGTTAAAACAGGCATAAAGTGAATAGAGATAACTACCAGTTATAACTGTAAATTGAATAGAGATTACCACTGTAATTCAAACACACATCTATCTATCTATATGTCAATGTATCTATCATTATATATGTATACATATATATATATACATACATACAGTATATATATATATATATGTATATATATATATATATATATATATATATATATATATATATATATATATACTTATACACTGTATGTATGTATGTGCTTATATATATATATATATATATATATATATATATATATATATATATATATGAGAGAGAGAGAGAGATGTGTGTGTGTGAATTACAGTGGTATGAATAAACATGTAACCTGTTGGTCACTTTAGTACCTTTAGCCCTACAAGTAAATGATGGCTGGAAGAAAAAAAAAAAAACGTGGGCTACACAACCAAGGTCATTCAATTAGATTTATATTGTCATATATCCTATATTGGCTGTATTTAGATTATTGCCACTTTTTATGACTAGTACATTTCATTTGATGGCTTTAAAAACATACTAAATGTATAATATTTCAATAAAAATAAAGAAGTCATTGTTTTCTGTTAGTCTTTCATTGTAGTGAAATGGATCACAAAGTCAGTAATTTCAGAAAAAAATAGATCAGATTAACACAAGAATCCTTTTGTTAACTGAAACAATTCATTACAAAAAGAGCTTGTAAATAAATAGTAGATCACCTTAAGCCTTCAGGCTCCTGTACTGATGTTATCCCTCCTTTCTTCTTTAAACAAGTCTTCGATGTTGTTGGTTCTCATTTTCTGATCATGTTAAATCGCTGTTTACATACTAAAAAACTCCTGGATCAAAAATAACCCATAATGGGTTATTTTTGACCCAAATCCTGGGTTAAAAAAGGGACCAACTAATTTCAACCCATAAAAATGGGTTATTCTTTTTGACCCAACTTCTGGGTTATATACCTGACCCAAATATTGGGTTAAAATATCCCAACATTGTAGTTAATATAACCCAACTTATGGGTCAAAAGAACAACCCCAATATCTGGGTTGAAATAACCCAGAAATTAGTAGGTCCCTTTTTAACCAAAGGTAAAAAATAACCTAACTTAACCCAAGGCTAATTTAACTAACCTAACTTAACTATGCCAGTTATGGAGGACCAGGAGTGACACATAAAAATAAAACGAAGAATCAATTAATTCATTTAATAATTCATACATAAAAATGTATATAAATAAATAACTTTTATATAGGCAAATAAATAGCAATATTTAAAGTTGTTTATTTAATTCCTGTTTTTAAACGTAGATGAATAGAACAATTAAAAAAATACATTTGTAAATCATTTTAAATGGCTTTTTAAAAAAGGATTTGCCAAATGCTTTTCTTTATCCATTTGTCAATCGAGTGCTAAAATGCCATTGGACAGTACACTAATGGGCGCAACCAATCAGCTTTCGCCTCAATCTGAAGAGCAACGCGATCACGCAAAATGTCAGGTGAATCTGAACGTGTTTGGGGAGGTTATAATGGTTTTCGTCAGACTGTCCTTAGCGACACAACAATACATCCTGCCGTCTCTTCTGCCGGTACATCCAACGACTGGTGTTGTTCGAGAGTGCTTGGAAGTTCAACCATAGCGTGAGGGCTGAGGAGTCACTGAATGACCTCAAACTGAATCCAAATCCGTCCATTTATTGTACAACCACAATTATCCCTCAACTGAAAAACTCTTTTACATATAAAATGATAATCAAGAGGAGAATTTCTTTCGCAAAAATCAGCTAAAGCTAACAAATCATCTACAATACTTCTAAAAACACATTCAGATTCGCCTGACATTTTGCTTGATCGCGTTGCTCGAACTGTCTTTAGAGAGTCGGCTCTTCAAATTGAGGCGAAAGCTGATTGGTTGCTCCCACATGTGTACTGTCCAATGGCATTTTAGCACTCGATTGACAAATGGATAAAGAAAAGCATTTGGCAAATCCTTTTTTAAAAAGTGATTTAAAATGATTTTACAAATGAATTTTTTTTTTGTTCTATTAATCTACGTTTAAAAACAGGAATTAAATAAACAACTTTAAATATGTCTATTTATTTGCCTATATAAAAGTGATTTATTTATATACATTTTTATGTGGGAATTATTAAATGAATTAATTGATTCTTCATTTTATTTTTATGTGTCACTCCTGGTCATCCATACTCCATAGCCAGTATGCCTTATTTAAAAAAATAAAACTCACACACTTCAAGCACTTTTACATTTTTATTGCATTAAATTAAATTAAACTCTATATAAAAACACTCTTGGACTTATTTATTTTCCTATTTATTTTAGGCCACACTCTAATAACATTAGAAAGAAAAAATAGAAAAATAAACAACTCAAATATTTTTGATAGTGTCCTCATCTAAGAGAAGAAATGCCTCCTCATCTGTCTTCACCTGAAAGACAGAAAACAAGACAACATGAGTATTGTTAATAAGTGAGACAATTGTGAACCACTCACTAGACACTCTTTGATTATCAAGCTAACAAATAATCACTTTTAAGGGAATACTGTTGGTGTTTTTTAAAATGTGGCCCAATTTGCTAGTTAACTAATGTGGTTCTTTTGCCGCATTACCCCTTTTGTGTGAATGACAGTCTATACTGTCCATCTTTTCTTTCAATAGCAAGTGTAATAATGACATTAATGCAAAGGTGAATATCTGGCCCATTCTTATGCATAACAGCTTAAAGACAAGGCACAAGAATCTTTTAACTATAATGGTTATATAGAGATGCATACCCCACTGTCAAAGAAGTTGTGACTGTCACAAAATCTTGCACCGACACATTTAAGCCCTATTAAAGAAAAATGTTTAGGTATAGAGAGATGATATGAGGGCAAAAAGAGTAAAAAGCTTACCTCTAAAATTCTCTATCAGCTCAGACAGCCGCCACTCAATTAGCTTATCAGCGACAGAGCTGTCCATTTAAAATAACCTGGAGAAAACATAGCAATATAGAGGTTAGCAGCCGCAACACAACGGAATCGCCACAACACAACGGAAATAGTAAAGTAAGATTTCCTTGCCACTGTTCTAAAGAGTCCAGAGACTGACCATTATTAGTTTTAAGTATGTAAACTGTCACGATCGTCAGTTGCAATGCCCGCTAGACATTCTAGAGGGCACTCCACTATGGACTCACACACACACACACACACACTCACTCACTCACAGACACTGACTACATTTCCCAGAAGCCCCGCACCCATCACTGATCACTCCACCAGCTGCAACACATTACCCAGTCACTATTACATCACCCAGCCCAGTCACACTATTTAAGCTAAGCACACACACACACACATCCGTGCAAGGTCTTGATCTTCTGTAAAGTAGTCATTTCTGAGCGTTATTCCCTTTCTTGTTTTCCTGGTTTTGATTCTGCCTGTTTTCCTGTTTTCTGATTGTTCTCTGCCTGCCGTTTTGGACTTATTGCCTTGGATTATTGGACTGTTGATTGTTTGCTGCCTACCTCAATCTGCTTTGCCTGTCTTAATGTTTATGACTCTGCCTACCCTCTGACATTCCTGTTTGCTGTTGATTTGATCTTTGCCTGTTTGACCATGTTGCTTATTAAAGCCTGCATTTGGATCTCATCCGCTGACTCGTCATTACATAAACATTGTATATCGACATGAAATATTAATTCAAAATCACATTTGTGCACAATACCTCCATATTTATTCCTGTGAATGATTTGATGCGCTACCACGGCGCATGATGAAGGGAACGTCTGCCAATTCCACCAAGTGGTTTCACCTGTGATTCAGGTGACTATGCTGTTCTTGTGCTTTTAGATCTAACTGCTGCTTTTGATACAATAGATCATGCTGTTCTTATTGCCCGGTTGGAAAAGTGTGCAGGCATCAGAGGCAGTGCACTTGAGTGGTTTAAATCATATTTTACCAACAGAAGTTTTTCAGTGAAAATCAGACAACATACCTCTAGTATTATCTTGTGGGGTCCCTCAAGGGTCCATTCTGGCCCCCGTTCTTTTTTCTTTGCTTCCACTTGGTTCAATTTTTAGAAAACATGGGCTGTCATGGGCTGACTTTTATCAAAAGTAAAGTCACTTCTTTCTTTTAAAAATTTTGAAAAGTAATCCATGCTTTTATTTCTTCACGGTTGGTTTACTGCAACTCTATTTACATGGGGATTAGTCATTCAACTATGTCCCGATTACAGGCAATCCAAAATGTGGCAGCGAGACTTTTGATGGGTGCACGGAAACGGATCATATCACTCCTATTTTACGTTCCCTACGCTGGCTACCAGTACACTACAGAGTGCATTTTAAAATTTTACTTCTCGTTTATTAATCCCTAAATGGAATGGCTCCACCTTACCTTTCCACCCTTTTGACTGAACACCATCCAACAAGATCACTCCGGTCATCTAATTAGAGACTCCTGTCTATCCCTAAATCTCAGTTAAAACGAAGGGGGGACTGTGCCTTTTCTGTTGGTCCTAGACTCTGGAATGATTTTCCCATTTCAATTATACAGGCTCCATCTCTATCTGCTTTTAAATCTAAGTTGAAAACATATTTGTTTGTTAAGGCAGCACTGGAGGCGGTGACGATTCAGAGAGCTGGAGGTGCTGACGAGTTAGAGAGCGCTGACGATTCAGAGCCCTGGAGATTCAGAGAGCGCTGGAAGCGCTTACAATTCAGAGAGCGTTGACGATTCAAAGGGCGCTGGAGGCACTGATGATTCAGAGAGCACCGAAGGCATTGACGATTCAGAGGACACTGATGATTCAGAGGGTGCTGGCTCTGTCGAAAAGTCTAGTAACCACTCCCAAGCCGATGTAGACTCTGAAGCCAACGGAGTAGGCTCAGGCAAGGACATCCCTTCATAGTCCACCAAAACGGCAACCGGGACAGATGTGGCTGTCATTTCGAGCTCAGCGGCCATCTCGCGCCTGTGATCGGGAGTGGCGGCCAGGACGACTGATGGGCAGAGGATGGAGCTAGTTCTTACTGCTCTGTAGGGTGGCGTCGGCAAACAGAACTGGCTTATGCAATTGGACGAGTATGTGGAGGTTCTCGGCGTGGGATGAATGAATGACGCTGCGTGCGCAGCCGATGGGGCAAAATGGGAACACGAACCCTAGCGAACCTCTTCAATTTCAAAATTCATTCACATTCAAACTCACCAGATGTCAAAGCGCAATGAACTCCTCCACATACTCCAATGAACGGCTATTGTCCTGTCAAGTTTGTTTTTCTAAGTCCCATCTTTTGCATGAGAAGTAGCGTGCACCTCTTTCAGGGAATGTTTTGTTATAAATGAGGCCCCTGGTGTCCAGTGCACAACACGGAAGTTCAGAAACATAGCGCTTTTACTGATTTACTAGGAAAATAATGACTCAACACCATGGGGAAACAACGTTCATGCTCGACAAGGACAAGACAGAAACTGAGGGCTATTATACAGGAAACACAGGGAGCAAACAAGATAATGAAATCAAATCAGGAATGGGACAAAATCAGGGAAATGACAACACACAGATTTTATACAGATAAACATGTAACAAGTATATTATAGAACTGATTTAATTGTGTATTATAGATACTTTTCTGTAGCAAATGTGCATGTCACAACTGAGCATGGTGTTGCTTTCTCCAAGAAATATAAATGCATTGTGCATGGAAATTCTTGCTGGTTTTTCCATCAGGATCAGTGTTGATGTTTGTAATCATGTTGTTGAGTGTGGAATGTGTAGTTAATGTCCATAAGCCCATCTGGTTTATTATGTGTTCATATCCCTTTTACTCCATGACTCTAATGGAAATGTTGACTCATGTAATCAACACCCTGGGGAGGCGGAAAACAGCCAGTGTTCAGCTGGAGTGACTACAGTGTTGAGTGATATACAATTATTAATCATAAAGGATGCAGGAACTTCCTGTCTACATTGTCAGTCTTTGACTGAGGGCCCCATTCACTTCTGCCTGTCCAATTTGCAGGTAACCAGTGCTGCGGCAGTTCAGTTGACCCTTCGCGAAGACCCACCCTCTTTAGTTACTGTTGCTATGTCTGATAAGCCATGTGGTCTCACACCACACATCATGTTCTCACACAGTGAAAAATACATTGTGGAGCAAAGAGGACACTGACAATGCGTCGACAGACAAGACAGAGCAAGTTACTTTTGATGTAAGGCAGTTTAATTTTGATATGAAACAGTTTCATATTTAAAATATGTAATTTTTTAAAGAAGTTTAAGCAATAAATAGCATATGGTGGCTCTTTAATGTGTCGTGACAGATCGCTGTAGCTCCTCAGCTTAAGTGGCTCTTGAACCAATTATCTCTTCATACTAGTTCATTTATAGCATCAAATAAACATGAATGGACATCAGAAGGAATGTTGTTTCAAGCGTTAATTCCCCCCCCCCCCCCCCCTTACGGTAAAAAAATCTATTTTATCTGGCCAAAACATATTTTAAATATATGGTAAATATATGTGTAAACCTTGAAGCTCAGTGAAATATATTTTTGAAACTGAAAATATATTTTGTGTCGACCCTCATATACTTAAAATATATTTAAAAATGTATTTCAGGGCGCAAGAAAATACATTTATATTTAAAAATGTATTTCAGGGTGCAAGAAAATACATTTCCAATCTTACATCAACAATGCAAATGTGGGTGGAAGAAAGCCTTGTGATCAAAGCTACATTGCATTAAATATTAAACACAAAATTTTAAACACTCGCAGGCCTAAAAAAACACATGAATTTCCACATATTTTCTACATTGACTTTTTTTCACATGATCTTCCCAAAAATAGGGATCATGGTAGGAAAAATTGTCAAATGAGTTATTGGAAACACCCTCACAATTGTGTATTTTAAGCTATAATTAATTAATTAAGTTATTTATTTATTTATTTGTAATTCAATGTTAGTGTAATATAGCGTTTAAATGCTCATGAAATAAAAATAAATAAATGAATAAAATCGCTAGATGTACGATGTTAATAACAGTGAGGTAATTTGAAGTGGAGTAGCATTAACCGACTTTTGGAGTACTGCGCATGAGCGTCAGTTAACGGTCGTCAGTCAACCGGGACTTCTTGGAGGTAAGAAGGTAACGGCCATAACTTTATTGTTAGTAATAATTTTTTACACATGTATTGTTAATTGCTACTTTGGTTGTATAATGTTTTGCATTGTCAAGGTTTTTTAACTTTATTTATCAATTTAATGCCCTGTTTGTGTCATTTGCTCACATGAGGAGATGACACAGATTTCTAGATTCCGTTTTAACATTAACTTAATATTGGTTGTTTTTAATTTGGATACTTAGCGAAAACTAACGTTTCACACAAAATATGTTTAATATTTTTTTAAACTTCTGCTGTAGAGTGTTTGAGAGCCCGTTCCTCTTGCTGTTGTTTATGGATGATGTTCGTGATCCTGTCATCGATGGGCTGTAAGTTTTATGGAATTCCTTTTGCTGAATCTAAACGTTAAAGATAAACTTGTTAATTCGGCACACGTTATTCGCGCATGCCTATATACATACGCTGGTTTGGCATTAATGGTATTCCATTCTCTGAAATTTTCTATTTTTTTTTTAATATAGCTTAGGTTATTATATAATACTGTGGTTTTTGTTCACTTTACTGCTGAATAACAAGCTGTATTCGATGAACCAGTTGAGCCAGTGATAAGTCGCTTGTAATAAAAGATGCACATTCATTACTGTAAAAAAAAAATTATATTTTTATTTTCAGTAGCTGAAGCAGAGACAGTTTATGCAACAGCAACAAGGTGAGAATGAACACGAGACACTTAGTAAGAAGTAAAATATAATTTATTAGTATTATTTAATTATTTTGTTAAATGTATGAATTGCACTTCTGTCTTCGTTAATATCTGTCTCTGTTTCTGCCTGTCTGGAACAGCTGCGGGTCCAAACCCATCTGTCAAGACACTTCTTTGTCCACATGCTGTCTGCCCCACCCGCCCAACCATTGTGCTGCAGAGCCTCTGACCACAAGTCACAGGTTCAGTATCATGTTTATAGTCAAGTCGTCATAATTTCTGTAGCACTTTACACTAAACAGCTGCACAGTATAATAAACAGTAAAGGAACAGAATTCAAAAGACTGTAGAAATTCAAATGTTGCATTTATAAAGGCCAAATTCCAGAATTAGGTTTTTTTTGGCAAAGAAAAATAAAGTTTTTGTGTTTCTGATAATAGCAGAAAAAGGGATACTCCACCCAAAAATCAAAATACTCTCAGAATATGACTTTCTTTCAAATGATGATTTTTAGAAAATAATCTATCTCTGTGTGCAAGTGTATGACCCCCTAAAGTCGATGCTTCAAAAACCACACAGTAAAAAACAACAATAGTCAATATGACTCTAGTTAAAGTGAAACAATAGGGATGCGTTGGAAAATACTAATATTTTAAAGTCTGAGCTTCCAAATGACTTCAAGCTTTAAAACACACATCAAAAATTACAACTTGCTGACTTTGAGCTCATATTTGTTGTGTAACACATTTAGCATAATAGTATTTTCCTCAAACATACCCATTGTTTCACTTCAGAAGACATTGATTTGTCAACTGGATTCATATGGACTACCATCATGTTCACTTTGTTTGGTTTTTTACAGTCTTGAGATGAATGAACTCAGAGATGGATTATTTTTCTTAAAATCTCTGTTTGTTTTCCACAGAAAAAAAAAATGTCATAATCATCTAGAACAGCATGAGGGTAAATGAGATAATTTCTGTTTTGGGGTGGATTATCCCTTTATGTTAAGTTATCTTAAATGAATGTGGCTTTGTGATATTCAACTATGCCTTCATTTGTTAAAGTGAAAATGCAATGCAGAAGTGTAAAAAAGCCAAATTCAACCTCTCCCCAGTCATTCTTTCTTTGCTGTACTGTCCTAAAATATGCCCATTAAATATTTATTAAATCTAGTATGCCTGTAATTGTTTTAGTTCCAGTGTAAACAAAAATATCAGGAAATCCAAAACTATTCAGAAGACAAAGTGGATGCCCTCTGAACCTGTACAGATGTTCAGGTATTGTGTTTTGTCTTTTGTCGGAGCAAAGAGCAAAACTGACAGGAGAGAGAAGTGAAACCAACGAGGAAACCATGCCAGCCGTATAAGGTAAGTCAATACCCGGTGAAAGGAAAATTTACTAGAAACATTTAGTTAAAATAATAACTGAGTTTTATCATGCAGTCAAGAAGAGATTTCCAAATGTGTCCAAAGCGGCTTTTAGGATTTGAACTGGTGAAACTGAGACTTCTTGACAGCAAACAAAGTTACATTTGTACACATTAATTATTTCCCTTGCTGATTTTTATTCAAATGTTCACGTTATCGACAACATAAATACAAAATTATAATATATTTATAATATAAAAATAAAAATTTTTCCTCAAATGTGACATGTGAATGTATTTTCTTGGATTGAAATATGTAAAAAAAAAATATATATATATATATATATATATATGTATTGCCAATGGCCAAAAAATATATTTTTAAACAATATATTTATGTAAATATATTTTAAAATATATTTTTTGGCCATTTTTTGTATATTTTGAAATATATTTTAAAATATATTTTTTACCGTATGCTTTGTACGGACAAAATGGCGGATTCGGGGTTATGATTTGTCAGATCGCCTATCAATCAAACTGCCGGCGAAGGGTCAATTGATTGTTATCCAGTGGCTAAATGCTTGGCATGTTGCTATCCTCTTGCTACAGTAGCCCAAGTCTCTATGATGATCCTAACCATATTCGATGCATGACTCCTAAACTATCAACCAATCAAAACGTTGCTGAAAAACCTGTTGTGGCCTAATAGTTCAAGTCTCAGTACCGGCAGGACATGTAGATGGGGGGATGAACTGAACAGCGTTCTATTCCACTCTAATTACCAACAACTGAGGTGCCCTTGAGCAAGGTATCTAACCCCCAATCATTCCCTGGGCGCCGCAGCAAAAATGGTGTGTGTTCATTGTGTGTGAAATGCAATATAGGTCTAAAATAAACACTTTTTATAGGCTTACCATAGTGAATCAGAGTAAGACAAAAATTTAATTGTTAATTTTGAACAACATAAGTTACATATCGTACCTTTAAATTATATAAATTATGAGAAATCAGGCTTTTGATTTTTATCTCTCAATCATCATTGGATTGCATTATATATTTTGCCCTCTTAAATTCAAACTTCAGATTTTATATAAGCATTTATATACCAAGACATATTATTGGGAGATTAAGAGTGACAACTATTCATATGCATTTTATTTAAGTAGTCAGCAATACTGTTATAAAGATCTCATTGATTTACATTGCAAGGTATAAGAATTTATATAAAAATTGCATATTTTGTCTCAGTTTGGCCCTCTGAATAAAATGTATGTTTTTTTTTCTCCCCATATTCTCCATATTCTCATATACACACAAGCTAGATGTATCGAATGGAATACAAAAACATAAAACACATAGTGTATGCAAACTATATATATTTTTTAGAACATTTCTCAAAAGTAGCTATTCAAGTCAAGTCACCTTTACCTAAGCAGCTTTACAGTAATAATTGGCAAATAATTTTTGGCTGCACAGCAGCTCCCAAAGAAAATGGTGTCATTGTCCAGCTTATTCTATATATTATTGATTCATTCCATTGCAAAGATCAATAGTTATTAGTCTAGTTAATTTATATATATCAGAAATGAAGAAAACAGCTTTATTAGAGCTTTCAGATTTTTTTTTTTAACCATCCAGCTTTCATTTCATTTAATTTCCTTAGACGCAACATTTATTGAAAAAAAGTACTTTGCAATTAAACCAGTGAAAAGCATTGAATAAAATACTATGTGTCAAAAAATAATATTTTTATGTCAAAATAGCATGATCATAATTGTTTGGCATATTGTATTACTTTAATTATAAAATCAAAACAAATCTAGAAATGCCAGTTTATTTGGCAGAATTAATTTGAGGTGAGTAATAAATGAAACTATTTTTTCTTATGTTTAATGACTGTTAGATATTCATAATTCTCATAATAATCATATGGCTTTTATTGATAACAGTAATGCAATATTTCAGCAATGCAATTTAATGATTTAATTTTGGCAATACAAGTTTTGACTTGCTGTTAACAGACACAGTGGTGAGCTGAGGCAACATTTCCCTGCTGAATACAACATTTGTGTTTTTTTTTTTTTCATGGTCGAGAACAGGTGTGTTAAGATTTCTTCCAAACCACACAGTATGTTTGTGTAAGGTGCTGAAAATTATGCAATATCAGTAAATCTTAAGTTACATAAATGACACATTGACCTATATTGACCCACACTACTGTTGACTGTTGACAGGTTGCTGCTCTCAGTCAATTGTTTTCAAATTAATGTGTAAAATTGACAGTTCAAACACTCCCTGCAGAATTAGAAACCTCTGAACATAACATTTGCTTTTCTCATACAATATATTTTTGTGTGATGCATGAAGGTTCTGATCTAGAAGAGAAAAGACTTCATACTGCAAGAATAAAGGATTCATGCCCTCATGCACTTGTTCGATCTCTTGTTGCGCAGGTGTTATCTGAGATATTTAAACATAAGGTGACCCAAACGCCATGCTGTCTGTGGGGGAGGTTTGTGCTAAACACAGAGATCGCGTGAGACTGCAGACATGACCACCCACTGAGATGAAAAGTAAAACAGACACTGTGTCTGTGGAGAAGAGCTGCTAAAAGGTGCCATTTCTCATGCCCTTGAACACATTTTTTTTGCATTCAATATTTATTGATTTTTCGAAATCTTTAATGCAAATTTGAGTAGCTGAAATTTTCAAGTGAACATATTTAAGATTGTATTGAATAGTAAAAATGAAATTCTTACTTGTAAAAAAAAAAATCAGTTATGGCCAGTAAAGTTAATTTCATCTCTAGTTATAACTAATTATATAACTTATTATTGCATTTTTACTTGTAAAAATGGAAATAAACATTGTAGATATGTGTGAAATTTTGAATAGTCAAAATACCATTATAAATACAGTGCTTAATAAATGTATTAGACCACCACCCAATGTAAGGTTTTTGCCACAGCTGCCCTAAACTAACAGATTTGGTGATTATGTTTTTGTAAAGGTTAATCCACACTGTAAGCTTTTTAGTTACAGTAGTGTTTCAAATGGTAAAATATAATAATTGTTGGGATTTATTGGATTCAAAGATAGATTGCACAGAAGTTTCATCAAATGCAAGTCTTTGGAAACAACTAGTATACTAATTATATGGAAGTCAGTAACAACAGAAAAGTACATAAAAACAATGCCAGCAAGAATGCAAGCTGTTATCAAGGCCAAAGGAGGCAATACAAAATAAAAATAAAATTTATAATTTTTTTTTTGACAGATTCCTAAAATATTTGTGTGGTCTAATAAATGAAATGTTTGTGTTTATGTTTTGTATTTGTGTAAATATATGTATATAGAATTTTTTTTGTAAATAACATACATCTATTATGACAACTCTTTGAGTGTTTGGCATATGACAATGTTGATATGTTTGGTCTTGGCCGAATAGATCAATGCTCCTCCTGCGGAGCAAGTTCAAGACTTGCTACTGCCAAAACATACACAACACTCTGCTGTGAGCAAGTAAGACATGCTGCTGCTGTACAATATAACATATACGAATTACCCATTGCAGATCTATTCATGTGGAGCTGGGGAAGGTGGAGGGTTTCTCGTGCATGCTGCAAACTGCTACAGCAGACATTGACCCAAGTATTTGAAGGTTGAGCAGCATGAACCAATCCCACTAACACTGTACATTTTGCATGTCTCCTTTGTCTGACACACCCATTTCAGATCTAATGAGTCACTACTAATGAGCTGATAACCTTAATCAGGTGTGTTTTATTGAGGAGACATGCAAAATGTGCAGTGTTGGGGCCTCCAGTAATGTGGTTGTGAACCACTGCTATAAAGAATGATTGCAAGCAGATTAAGTTAAGAACTTATAAGCCTACGCCATCTCGAGTTTCATGACAGAACTTTGTATTGAAATCCTAAATCAGGGGTGCCCAATCCTGTTCACGGAGATCTACCTACCTGCAGAGTTTAGATCAAACCCAGATCCAACACACCTGTCTGTAATTATCAAGTGCACATTTTATTTAGAGGGTTCAATGTTTGATCAGGGTTGGAGCTGAACTTTGCTGGAATGTATATTCCAGGAAATAATCAAAATTTCTATTAAGTAAAAATATAGTCAAAATTACATTTCAGATGTCTAATTGTTGTTTGAAGTAGCCTAGTGAAATTGCATTTTACTTCTTTTTTTTAATTCCTAAACAAAACTGGATTATTGCTACTTATGCTTATGAAATGGATTGGTATAAGCGTCCATCAGAAGGATTTCCAAATGGAGGCTAAATAAGTACTGAGATTTATAGCTATAATTGCTGCAGTGTTTGTTTTGGTAGCCAAAACTCTCTCTCTCTCTCTCTCTCTCTCTCTCTCTCTCTCTCTCTCACTTCCACTCCCTGAAACTTCTGTTTACAAAACGTGTTTGGAAGGAACGTTAGCCTACATGAACAGGAATTGTTGAAACAGAGACTGGCATCCGTGCTATGAGCAAAATCTACATGCGTGAGAAATGCTCCAATTTCTGATCATACCTAGAATGAGAGGAGAATGCAGTGACACATTTTTGCGTGTCAACGCTTGGCGCTCAGCCAGGTATGAGTGCACGCAAGGTTACATAATGAGAGATACACGAGAGAGGGAGTGAGAAGTGTCATTTTAATGCTTGAAATAACAATACATGACACTTCCTCTGGATACGCTAACTGTTCTCAATGTCTTCCTCTACATGCAAGCTGCACAGTAATAATCAACAGATAAGATATCTGCTTGCACGGCTCTTTTGTTTTATCATAATGCACGCATATGTTTGGATTTAATACCAAGAACCCATAAATATAGTGTAGTATAATATATTTTAGTATTTATGGATTCTTGGTATTAAATCCAAACATAAACAAAAGAGCAACTTAAACACAAATTGTGATAACTTAAACACAAATTTGTGGAAAGTGTGTGCATGCATACATGTTCAGTCTACAGGCGCATATAGTGTTTTACTGTTTCTTACAAAGTGATATCGCCAACTACTGGCCATATAGCATAATACTGCCTTTTTAGTGGTTTTTGCTGATATCTGTGTTTATGTGAAAAAGGCAAAGGGAAAACTTTTAGGAGTTCATCGTTGTTATGTAAATATGATGTATGGGTATGCTGAGTATAGCCACAGGTGTAATTAATCACATTAACTATGAATATTCCACCATTTCACAACCAGGAAATGTCAAAATGCATAGCGTTTCTATAATTTATCTTTTAAAACCTTTTATTTATTGGTTAGTTGTTTGGGCAGGGAGTTTTGTTTGAATTTTTTTTTAAATAAATGCCATTTTGGTTTGATATTTTTCGTGTAATGCAATGAAATCCATTTTAATAGTGGCCTAAGTTTCTAAATATGGGCCACTGTTTAGGAGGAAAGGCTGTTCTTGCAATTCAGCATAAATATCAAACCACAAAAACTCAATGTGTAAAACTGTAAGTGTTTCTCGTGGTGAGTGAAGTGCCCTGAAGGGATGCATGCTAAGCATATGGGGGAAAAAAAAGTAAAATAGCAGAGGCCATATGAGGTGAGTTTCACTAAGAAAATGCTGATAAATGGAATGATGGGTAATTTCTGCATCTGGCTTTTCTCAGAACGTTCTGTGGCTCTAATGTGCAATTAACACAGCCAATGTGATAGATACACATATCTAATTCCTTAACAATGAAGACATCTCAAGATGAGTGACTGTGAATTATAAAAATTTTAACTTGTATCACACTATCCTCAAAGATGCAAAAATGTTTTAATAATGGCTAAATTTGTATATATACATTTCTTTCTTTCTTTTTTTGTTCCCATTTTGTGTTTCACAAAAACAGTACCAACATACGAGTTTTGAACAACTTGAGGATGAATAAATCTCATTTTTAGGTGAGTTATTTCCAAGTTTCAGAATGGTTTCCCAAAGTTTCTGCTTTCATGAAACAGTCGCAGCATATACCATACAGGTGTATTGATAGGAAGGCATTCAGTTTCAGCCACAAGTTGGCCATGATGAACAGAGTTTTAGATGTGGTTTAATTTTAGTGTTCACTTCGCTATAATAATGCCCTCCTGTGACCATGATTGTGATTGCACCTTAAGTGCTTGAAAATTATGAGTAGCCTAAGTTAGCTGCTGTTGTTTTAAAAAATGACAATAGGCCAATAATAATGAATGATCTCCTTTTTCATTTTGTGTCAAATAGACTGTAAGTACAATTTAGCTAAATATTTAATTATATATAGTAGCCTATTGTTTAGATTTTAAGTAGACCTAAAAAAAAGTGCATTTGTGCAACATTTTCAGACTTTCTGAGTGTCACTCTTACTGATAGCTTAGTGGATTGTGCGCATACATTTAGCGCTGTTGTGCATAAAACCTGAGTTCAAATCCCATCAGCTTTTCTCCCAACTTTGCTTCCTGGCGTCGAATTCCGTTCCCCCTTATGTTTTGTGAAAATGAGGTTTTAATGATTAACAAATGAGCTGGGATTCACCCTTACTGATGGTCTAGTGGACTATGTGAATACATAAGATGCTGTTGTGCACCAAAAGTTCAAATCTCGTCAGTTTTTTTCCCAACTTTGCTTCCTGGCAGCATATTTCATATCGTAATAAATGGCAAAAAGGCAAAATATGAACATTTAAACTGATTCTGGTTAAACCCACACACAGGATAGAATCAGTTTCTTTTAAGTCACTGTATCAACAACTCTCATTATTCCTGGGGTGGGGGTAGGGGGAATGGATTTCGACAGCTGTATATTTGCCATCGAATTCTGTTCCCCCTCATGTTTTGTGACAATGAGGTTCTAATAATAAACAAATCAGCTGGGATTCACCCTTACTGATGGCTTAGTGGACTATGCGCATACATTAGGTGCTGTTGTAAACAAAAATCTGAGTTCAAATCTCATCAGCTTTTTGGAAAAACGTGTTTTACAAATAAAGATTACAAATAAAGAAAAGGTGTCATTCAGAGCAGGCATAAGGAATATCGATAATGAGAAAAACATGGAAAACATACTTTTTTATGAATTTTTTGAATGTATGGACAAACCAGCGTATATATGAGATTTAGTGGGCTCTTGTTTTGGAATGCAACATCAGAATGTCCTGAAACAGTGCAGTTGACACTGTGAGAAGGTGTCCTCTAAACCTGAGGTAAAATGAATCTGGGGAAACTAGGACATTTTTTTTTTTTTAATTTTTGAAAGTATGGACAATGCAGCGTATACATGGGTTTTAGGGGGCTCTTATTTTGGAATGCAACATCAGAATGTCCTGAAAGGGTGCAGTTGACACTGTGAGAAGGTGTCCTCTCCACCTGAGTTGAAATGAATCTGTGGAAACTAGGACTTTTTTTTAATGAATTTTTGAAAGTATGGACAAACCATTATATAAATGAGATTTGGGGGGCTCTTATTTTGGAATTAAGCAGCAGACAGTGTCAGATTGTGAGATGTATTATAATTTCTAGGTGAAATTTTCCTGTTAAATATTTATTTTTTGTTTTTATTTATTTAGGGTTGTTTTTTATGTACTCAGGCATACAATCATTTTTAGTAGTATCATTTTCAGGTGGACGGTAATATATATATATATATATATATATATATATATATATATATATATATATATATATATATATATATATATATTTATTCAGGTAGGCCTGTTTTTTTCATTACTATTCAGGCAGTCATTTATTTTGGAATTCAGTATAGCACAGTGAGGTTTACTATCATTTTCAGGTGAACGTGGCCTTCATATATTATATTTATTATAAATAAATGTAATATTTTTTTTCATTTAGTCATTTATTTTCATTTATTCAGAGAGACTGAATGTATAAATGAATATGAAATCGTTTCGAGAGAGGAGTACTTGTCTTCAGATCAGTTCTCTTACTCTGACGGTCTTACCATAATATCCTGTGTATGCGCGAAACACCTAATACAGTGGCGGCTAGATTGACCTCGCATTTCGCGGTGGCGAGTGTTAAAATGGGGAGTCAGCTGAAGACAGTAGCCTACTTCTCACACGTAGCTTACACTATCATGAGATGAAACCTTAGACATAGGTTAAGTTCAGAAACGGGAGTTTTTTTCCCCTTCAAAAGGCCAGGACATGTAATCTGATAAGAACCTGAAAAAGATCGTGTTTATTGAGAACAAACCAAAGTTTGCACGAAACCTCATTCGTAGCTGCCAATTCGCACGTCTTCCGACATTCAGCAGCCGCTCAGATTTTCCACCTGATTATAATGTGTGTCTCCCCCCCCCTCCCGGGAACTACATCTCCCACGATGCAATACGTCTGACGTCAGATGCCGGAGTTCCGCGTGTCCGGAACTGTAGATAATATTGGCAGTTTATGTGTAATATGATGGAAATTCGAGAAGTTTCATCGATTATATTTGACTTGGACAACACGCTGGTCGATACAGCTGGCGCTGGACGAATTGCCATTCAGAAGGTAAATAAATGAATATGAATAACGTTTAAACTCACTCTTTAAAGAACAGCTGACAGTACCATGGTATATGGTTTTTGGACACGGACACATTCTTTAACTTACTCTGAAGTATATAGTAGGTCTATATCAATCAAATATACTCACAAGCATATCAAAGTACCATGGTGCAATGATGATGATGATAATGATAAATAACATCAACAACCTCTATTTTATATGTTGCCTTTAAAGGAGCTTCTCAAAGCACTTAACAGAGTAGACATACAAGGAAAATACAAAATAAAACAATAGTAAAATAACCATGTTCAAAATCAACCAAGTTTACCACAATCAGCAATAAGCCAATTTAAAAAAAGAAAAGAAAATATTTTAAAATATGTAAAAAAAAAAAAAAAAAATCCAAGAGACTGTGCTTCCTGAATTTCAACTGGAAGTTGATTCCACAACCTGGGAGCGGATATAGAACTTTATCATTAAGAACTTTAAAGTAAACTCTAAATCTAAATGGTAGCAAGCGCAATGATTTCTTGTATTGGTAGTTAAAATTCTAGCTGCAGAATTTTGTACATACTATAGCTTATTAAGAATATAGAATAGAATTGTTTAGAAATCAGTAATGTATTAATTATGCCTAACTTTTCGGCAGCTGAAAGGGATAGCGGGAATAAAAAGTAAGGGTCCTAAAATTGAGCCCTGAGGGATGCCAGTAGAAACTGGTCCAATATTAGATCTATATTCCCCTAAAGCAACAAACAGAAAGGGGATTATGCAACTGTAAAGCAACAACACGTTCTAAAAATTTAGCTAGTAAGGTCGAAATATGTTGGTAGCTATTAAATTATCCAAGTCTAAGTCGCTGCCTCAATACCAGTACTTATGGATTCAATAATAATTTTAAGCACTATTGGGCACTAATGCTGAAAACAAGACTTAAACAAACCAGTAGGAAGGGGATCAGGCATGCAAGTCATAATTTTCATACCTGAAACCACTAGAACAAGTGTGGGAAAGTCAAGTTCCACAAAATTTGAAAACCATAGTACCTGGAAAACTTAAACTAAAGCAAGTAGTGGTAGTAGAAGAACGCAAAGAAACTTAAGTATGAACATTAGCAATTTTGGAATTACAGAAAATCAAAAAAGTTTTACACTGCTGATGTGAGGCTCTCAAAGTACTATAAATTTAGCTTTGATCAGAGCACCGATAGTTTTAAAAAGATTTCCAGGACTATGCTGATGTTCCTGGATTAAACATGCAAAATCATGACATTAAACATGACAGATTAAATTTCAGATCTATTTTCACTAACAAGTTCTTTCCAAGCAAGATAGTAGCTAGTTAAGCCTGAAATACACTACTTTCTCTACATTTTTCTACAATCAGCCTTCTTTAATCGAATATAATTGTTATACAATGGAACAGAACAGACATACTTGATTTCACGAATCTTTAGTGGAGCAAATAAATCCAAGTATATAGCCAACATTATTTAGCTGTGGAATTTCATCATCCACGGATGTTGAGCCCAATTCAGTGAAAGATGAAACATCTGCAGTTGCATATACGGTGTCTGATCAATTGATTTCCACTTTTGAAACATAACTGTGCAAGAAAGAAGTACACATAAAAATAATAAATACATTTTGAAAAATACAATAAAATGGCCAGAAAGACAAGCAAAGGCTGGAACACAAACAACTCAATTGCAATAACCTAGTGTGTGACCGTTGCTATGTTTAGAGCTGTTCACAAACTTGGTAAGATTCCTTGAAACATTCCAAATCTTTGGCTGTTGTGGAATTAGTTTGATCAATTTGTATATTGTAATGTCCCAGAATATTAAACTTAAAACACAACAGAGACAATAAATCTGCAAATTCCGACATAAAAGCTTCCTTAATCTTTGGAGATCTATAGACTGTTGCAACAACAGTAGATTCCAAGGCAGAGATACTCAAAACAAGACATTCAAAGTACATAAACAATGGTATAGGTCAGTGCTTATGCTAAGTCAAAAAGTACAATGATACCCCCGCCTCTACCTGAAAAGTCAAGGAGATGATATTGTTCTCAAAAATTATATAGACACTTACTCAACACTTATGAATGTCTTTTCATTAAAAAAAGAATAAAAATCCAAATTGTACTTTTTGTTTGTTTGTTTATGAAAGATGTAGATTTTATGATTTCTGTATTTAGGTGTATGAGCTGCTGAAGTCAACATCTGTGCAGGAAAGCCACATCAAAGACATCTGTGTTTGCTTTTTACAAAAGCTTCTTCATGAGTCATTCAACCCATCAGAAGGAAAAACAATAGATGATGTCAGAATCCATCACTGGTATGGAGCCCTACAAGAGACGCAGGGCACAGATCCTGATCCAGATCTGGCCAGCAGCTGCTACTACACATGGAAGAACACACGTTTACAGGCGCTGACTCTGTCTCCTGAGGTTCGATCTCTCCTGGAAGAACTGCGGAAAAAGTACAAACTGCTTCTGCTCACCAATGGCGATACTCAGACGCAGTGGGAGAAGATTGAAGCAGTGAGATGTGAGGGTCTCTTTAGTGTGGTGGTAGTTGGAGGAGATCATTCTGAGCAGAAACCGGCGCGCTCCATCTTCACTCACTGCTTCGAGTCTGCGGGAGTTCGGCCACAGGACTGCATCATGGTGGGAGATTCTCTCAGTACAGACATCCAGGGAGGCATTAATGCAGGAGTGCGAGCAACCGTATGGATAAACAGTGACTGTAAATCTCTCCCACAGGGCTCTGTGACTCCAGACTACACTATACCTAGTGTACTCAATCTGAATGATGTTCTAGCTGAGTTGATGTTGAAATGATGTCTACATATGGGGTGTACTTTTTTTTTTTTTTTTTAAAGAAAACTGTGATGACTTAAGTCGGGTAAGGGATAGTTCACCCCAAAAAAATGAAAGTCCTGTGATCAATTCCTCACTCTAATGTCATTCCAAAAAAACTTTCATTCATCTTCAGAACACAAATGATTTCGGTCTTTCCATTGAAAATCTATTAACCTAAAAGTCTGACGTTTCAAAATGTTCATTAAGAAATTGTTAAAGAAATCCATATGAATCGAGTGGTTCACTCCAAGCGCTCGGAAGAGACACAATCGTTTTAAGTTATGAGGATATTTAATTTAGGTTTTCATTCACATAAACATTGATCAGTGAACATAAACAGAAGCTCAACTGTACTTGCTTTAACAGCGTCAGAGAATTTAGAAGCCAATATATTATGGTAATTCCAAAATGGCACACCTTTATATCTTTATAACCTCATTGCTGGACTGTTAAAGTTGTGGAATATATTAATCATGGGTGATGTATGTCTTCATGTGTTACTAATCACTGTAATTTATTTTTCCCGTGAAAAAGGAAAGCAAGGGATATTTTGATTTTTCTGTAATTGCAATCTTAAATTCTGTAAATATTGTATAGACCAGAGCTTCCCAAACTTAAGAGGGGTAAGGCCCCCCAAAAACATTGCAAAAGCTCCACGACCCCGCTTTCAAAAAATATATACCGACATTTATCTACAAATACATTTATTAACAAGATTGTAAGAATTTCAACTATGATGTAAACATTCTTTACAGATATATTTAAATCCATAACACTAACCTTTCATACTTTCAAAAAAAAAAAAATTTTTAGAACAATTGGAATGTTTTAATTGTTTTAATATATTGATTTGGACTAGCTATATAACAATATAGATAGCAATACCGCTACGGCCCACCGGGGTGCCGCGGCCCACAGTTTGGGAAGCACTGGTATAGACTATTGAAGAATTCTATTTAAAACAATAGTGGATTAATCATCAAAATGTAATGTTAAAATTAGGGCTGTCGATTTAATTAGAAAAGTTTTTTTGCCCCGCCCCACTACTATGTAGCTCATCTGACATTTCATACAGTTGATTTGTTGATGAATTTGATGCAGGCAAACATCTTACTGCGCGATGAAGCTAGAATGCAGTCAGAAAGTCCCTAAAATTAAAGATATGTGGGCAAAAATGCCGCTGTTTGAGTTTTTTTACTCATATGAGTTAACCAATATCACACGATAACAAGTGCAATATTACCCGAGTTCTGTTTTGTCTCATATCCTATATAACGAGTGCAAATGCAATACTGATTTTATACAACAGTTCAGTAAATAAGAAGTTAATATTGTGTTATTTTATCGAAATATTGTCTGTTTTGCCAAAGAAAACGTAAAGACAGCTGAACTTTTTGTCTCCGCGCAATACACAGCAGTGTTTCATTCCTGAATCTTTTAAACGAACCGAGTGAAATCAATGATTCAGCGAACAATTCATTTGTTGGGTTTGAAGCGGCGCTCCACAGACTGATCGGTGTATGATTTCAAAGTACAGCAGGAGCGGAGCCGTCTGCTCTCGCGCTACTTCTAGTTCAAGATGCCTGAAGAGAAACATTTATTTTACTCCCGAACGAATCCAGCTGTTGAATGAATCGAATGAAAGAATGAACGACATTTACCGCCTCCTACTGGCAGTTAAAAAATAAATAAATAACAATAATAATAAAAAATAAAGGTAGGTTCACATAAAAATGAAAATTCAGTCATCTTTTAGGCTGCTCAACCTCATGATCCAAAAGTTCATGTGTAAAAATTTCAATGTTGAATCGAATTAAATATTTCTTTCTGAAGCCACTTTTTGATGCTTTACAATAATGACTTCAAATTATCTTTTGGGGGTAATTTCTCAGTCAAAATTGATGTATGATTAAATTGCGATTAATTAGATTAAAATACTATTTTAATAATAATTTTAAACTCTAAATATCGTACATTGGCTCCTTAATGTGTCGAGACAAATCCTCCAAACGGCTCGTTAACCGATCATCTCTTCATACTAGTTCATTTATTGCATCAAATAAACATGAATGTATATCAGAAGGAATGTTGTTTCAACCGCAGAAAGACGTCAGTACACACAATATTTCAAGTTAACCAACGTTAATCTACTAAAGGCTTCTCCCTGACGGCCTTGTCGGATAAGATGGCGGATTCAGCGTTATGATTGGTTAGATCGCCTGTCAATCAAACTGTTTGGTAAGGGTCAATCTGTCAATGCTTAGTTTGTGCACTAGAGCAGGGGTGGCCAACGTCAGTCCTGGAGAGCCACAATCCTGCAAGTTTTTGCTCCAACCCTAATCAAACACACCTGAACAAGCTAATCAAGGTCTTAAGGGTTACTAGAAAGCTACAGGAAGGTGAGTTTTTATCAGGGTTGGAGCTAAACTCTGCAGGATTGTGGCTCTCCAGGACCGACGTTGGCCACCCCTGCACAAGAGCTTGCGTGGGTTTAACATAATGCTTGTTGAATGGAGTATTAAAGTATAACAAGCATTGCATTTTTACAGTGATGTTATTTTGATTCTCTATTTCTACTAATAATCACTTTTTGTCTGTTTAAATGGGGGCTTTAAATAAACATGTCAGAGGTGAGTTTTCTGTCTTTATGAATTCCTGCTCATTCTCAAATGAGCATAAAGAAGAGTCTTTCACATGAGGAGAGCTATTTAGTTGATTCCAGTCCAGTGTCTGTTAACGGACACCATGGCGCACAAGAACGGAAAGAATAATGACATCTACGTTTAGCCCACGTGCATTCAATGCTTCAATGCTTTTTTTTCTTTCTGCATCTGCATATGCCAAGATATGTAATCATTGGTTACATTGGACATTCATGAAACGTTTGTAAGATTAAATTTGCCCGTAAAACAGACCGTACCAAAAAATTGTACTCATTCACAAACGTTTCTTAAACCTGTTTTGTGGTATTAACATTTATTTTATGTTAATTTGAATGAAAATTCACACCCCATATTTATTTGATTAAATCTAATCTAATGTTGTTTGTTTCTTTGTCTTATTGCCAGACAATAAAAGCTTTAGCTCTATATACATTTTTGCTCCATGGGAAAAAAAAAACACCTTTCCCACCTAAAACTCCTTTCCTCAATGGGATAATCCAGGGGGAGTTGTCAGTATCCCCACAAGGTCCTACCAACAGCTCTGCCTCCCTCTCTTCCCTGATTTTGCACAGTCGCAAATACAAAATAATCACTGGCAGCAATAAAGCTTGCAAGACGTAAATCAGTGTAATTATTCATTAGTACTCCGAGACATTCATTGTGATAAATGGTACTTTAATAAATTTAAAATGTTACTAAATAGCACACTTCCTCAAAAGTAAAAAAAAAAAAAAAAAAAAAGGATTTGAATCTGAAGCCAAATTAACCATTCCAATCTATGCATGACCTTGACAAGTTCATATAGTCCACATTAGTTCTGCTATTGATATGAAAATGTTACATATACACTGATACAGATGTATTTCATTATACAAGTGAGAAACACCAAACGCCTTTTTTCTTGGCATTGTAATTTTCAGGTACTTCATTTTCCACTTAAGAAAAGAAACTGAATACAGTCCAACAATTTTACTTGATGTCTAATTTGACTTTAATATTCATTGCTGCAAGCTCTGCTACAAAGTATCTGAACACATAAGGAATGGATACAGTCTCAATTGACTCGCTCTTCTTGCACAACAAGCAGATGGTTTTCCGATGACGTGCAGCTGACCAATCAGGCGGTGGCTTTTCCAGAAGCGGCGACAGTAGGCTGCCACAGTCCATGCAAACTTGCGCCACGGAGCGGTCCGAACAGTTAAACAGCCGGTCGTGAAGCAGAAATGATGTCCCGTGAGCCAGCAAAGCATCCCGTTCCATCTCTCCAAACCGGATTCCTCCCTGCATGAACCTCCCTCCCACTGGCTGATTGGTCACTTTATCTCTCGCTCCCGTAGTTCTCACCTGGAACTTGTCGGAGACCATGTGACGCAAGCGCTGGTAGTAAACCACCCCGATAAAGATGTCTGCCTCAAGCTCCAAGCCACTGATGCCAGAGTAGAGCCGCTCCGTTCCATAGAAGTTGTATCCTGCTGCTTTCAGCATCTCACCAAAGTGCTCCAACGCAGAGTGGTTCTCAGAAAACGTGAAGGGTGTGGCATCGTGAGACAGGCCGTGGAGGGACGCAGATTTTCCAGCCATGCTCTCGATGAGCATTCCGATGGTCATTCTAGAGGGGAAGCCATGAGGGTTGAACAGGATGTCCGGGCTCATACCACTCTCGGTGAAGGGCATGTCCTCTGCGGGCCACAGACGGCTCAGGATTCCTTTCTGACCGTGTCTGCTGGCGAACTTGTCTCCGATGGTGGGGTTCCTGGGAATGCGGGCTGTGATGCAAATACGCTTGAAAAGGCCAGTGCCGGTGTCATTGCTACACACCTTGATATTGTCCACAACGATGCTCTCCTGGTTCCTGAGGAGAAAGAGAGGTTCAGAAATAAAAAATAAAAAAACCTAACAAAAATGTTGCAGGGATGACATTTTTGTAGGCCAAAACCCAGAAGCAACTTAGCATTTTAGTACTTCAGGTTCCATTGTCCTGAAGTCAATGGGTTTTTGATTAAATGTCTGGAATAATGTCTGTGGTTAACAGAAGCTCAAAATATTTTTCACACCATATTCTACAGTCAAGAAAAAAAACAGAGCATAACAACTTTACAGCTGCACTAAACATCGCCCAAGTAGATTGAAATTTGTACATTGAGTTGTTGCATAGTGATGAAGTCCATTTAAAATTAGAATTGTAATTGTTTTATAATTTATATTCAATAATCATATAATTATAATAATTTTAGATTTCCCCAATTTGAGCAGTACTTGGTTGAGTCAGTAAAGCAGTGTTAATCTTGTCAACGATACGAATAAAATTACAATCTTTCTTAAAGCTGCAGTCCATAAGTTTTACCTTTTGTCACCTTCTCTGTTTGAAACCTGCAATTGCAGTTATTTGCAGAATCCTCTTTAGGTGGGTTGAGCATGGGCACGGCTCCTCACCGTGGATTAATCTAATGTTTGCTGTCAGTTACCACATCAGAGTGGATACTCTACTTTACTTTGGAATCACAGATTCTACGGCTTGGAAGTATGACCAAAATAAGAAATTTCACCGGAAAATGTCATCTGAACAAGTAAAAAAATCTGCCACTTTTGTTCTGACCAACTGAGAAAAAAGAAGAAGAAAAAACCCCCCACCACACTACCAATGGTGATTAAATCAAACTACCGCTTAGCTCCATATCACATCAAACCGTGCAAATTATCATTATTGATATGCTTTGTTCTCGAATTGTTAAATGTTAACACCATCAGCATTGTGTGACTACATGTATTTAGTGTCTGTAGGTTTCAATTTCTGTACCGTCAAATCTCTAATTATCATACCATACAATGCACCATTAAAAAGACAAGTTTAATTATTCCAGCCGCTGCGAGAAAAGGCTATACATTATCTGTAACCAGCATCCTCACACGCGATATAGCCAACTAGCTGTGACTCCTTTATGTAAACAGACGTAACATAATGACGCAAAGAAGAATGGCTGCAATCTAGAGTTTCCCACGGAAACCCACCAGTACCACTCGAATTAAAAAAACATTACAAGCTTACTGTTGTGAATCAGGCTAAGATAAGGAGATAGTTTTAAACACTGGCTGGTTATGTACTCACTCAAATCGATTTTGGATAATTTAACCAAGAAAAGCTAAAGACTGCAGCTTTAAGAAAAAAACAAAACAAAGACAAACAAATATCTAAAAAGTATACATGATTAAGTCACAATGTGAGCGAGCAACTTCAAGCATTCTGCACACAACAAATGCATTACAAGAGTGTATTCATTGTTGAAAGTTGATACATTTTAAAAAATATATAAAATGTTTGTATTATTGAAATTGTTTTGCACATTGTCAAAGTATGTCACATTAGAGCAGTATTTTTGTTAACTGAAAAAGCTGAAATAAAACTTGGATAAAAAAAATTGTTTGGCTTGGCAACTAAATGATGTTAAAAAAAAAAATTAAGTTGAAGTACTAAAATGACTAAAACTGAAATATAAATTATAGCTAAATAGAAATATGTAAAAAAAGCAAACCAATAAAATTACCAAAAGCAACTTATAAAATTACTAATCCAAAAATGTAAATAAACTAAATAAAAGCTTTATTTGAAATATTAACATTATAATGGTATAAAAACAATATTAAAATAACACTGAAATAGAGTAAATGAATGACTGCGATGACTACATTTAAAGGCCATTTTTTTGACCAAAGCAAGAAACTAAAGTGATGTCTTACTTGAAAATGACCACATGACTCTGGCCGGTATTGAGATTGATGTAGCTGTAGTAGGGGTCTCCATACTTCAGCACGGAGCCAATAAACGGCAATCCATCAGCATCCAGTCTGCCCATTACTTTGGGGTCATCAGCCTTCACCCCAAACACAATTTCTTCGCCTTTGGCCTTTTCGGTCAGATCTATGAGTTCGGTCTTATAAACAGAACCATGAGCAAAGCCACGCTCCCATGAGGACTTATTGACGATCTAGAGAAAGTTAGAAAGGATGAACAATATTAACAAATGCAAAGGAACATTTCGGAATTTACTAATGGGAAGCTATGCTTACCATAGCATCTTCCATATCGTAGCCAGTGTAAGAAATGACAGCCACTATTGCGTTGGTGCCAATAGGGTAATTGTCCATGTCATAGTGGTCGTACATCGCAGGTCTAACCAGAGGACTCTGGGGGGTCTGCAGACGGTACAATTTATTGTCGGTTCGGTCCTGGTACGAATGCAGCGGGAAGCCCATGGTCTGTTTACCTAAGACAAGATGATGTCATGTACGTTGCAGCTCAAAGTTTATTCGTTTTCTGATATTTGCAGACATGTTATGACAGTCATGAAGTTATTTACAGGGTTCTTACACATTTTATTTCAAAATTCCATATTTTCCCAGACTCAAATTTCCAAACCTTTCTGTAGATTTTTCAGAACACATTTAACAAATTATTCATACATCATTATAATTCATATATAGTACAGTCAATTGTAAATATTCTTATTTTCTCAATATTTTTTTCCATTGGTTTTCTCGAAGAGACGCATTTAAATGATGAGAAGAAACCTAAAACACCTTATAACCTGCATGTATTCATCTCTTGACATCAGGTTAATAAAAATGTGGTTAGATGTTGAATGAACACCAAACAGAAAAGTTCAATCTGATTTAGATAATGGGTTGGGGGTAAAATCCGATTCTTAGATGCATTGTGATGCGGATGATTCTGAATCAATCCACAAATGTCCCAAAAAAAAAAAAAAAAAAAAACATTTTCTAAAATATTAAGTGATAACGTAATGTTGACGGAAGATAAAGGCGGAACTCTGAGGCGCGAAAGTGCAATGCCCGGACAGTCCGTGGTGTGCACATAACTGTGTCCACTGGCGCGGAGTGAGTGGAACAGAACAAGCATTTTCAATTCATTTCTGGAAGTTGAGCTTCATGCTCACGTGCAAGCATGAAGCTCAACTTCCATAAGAATGAACTAAAAACGCACAATTCTTTTTCATTTAATTTCAATGCTGGGAAATATATATCCTGGCAAATGTAGCCTTCCAGTTGAAGCCAAATCACTTCCGTTTGTTTTATTAATAAAAAGATACTGGAAGTAATTCATTAAGGATCATTACAAATACTTACACAGTGGCAAAATAGAAAATCTGTATAGAAAAAAAAAACTTTTCCAAACTGCGTAGAAACCCTGTATTTATATATAAAACATCAAAAAAACACAATAGGAAGTGATGTTCTTACTCATCTGGCACTGGTACATGTTTCTGGGGCTCTGGTTGTGATCAGAGAAAGGGATGAATTCTGCCACCACGCTCAACATGCTGTGAGGAAACAGCTCTTGATGTGTGGTCACTCCCTCCTCTAACTCATCCTCAAAGATGCCCACATTCAGGTACACCTGAAATAAAAGCTTGAAATTAGACGAGTAATGAATAGTGTCCAGTCCACCCACTTTTCTCCGGGAAGTATTCTTTCCATAAAGATTTTGAAAAAAAGTCTTCTTTAATGAGTTATCAGCAAAGAAACAAACCAACCAGCTACGAGGTGAATCACAACGTTGAAAAAAAAAAAAGTAATTTAAAGACAAAAAGACAAAGTTGTAAGACTGTACTTATGAGGAAAGATGAAGCATTGCAAACCTTATTTAAAAAAAAAACGTTAAAATAATCCACACTGATGGCTTCAACAATATTAACAACATCAATTAAACTTGGGGGCTCACAACAGGTCTGTCTTTAAAGGTTTGTAAGTTTTTATAAATTAATTTCCCTATATACAAAATTAAAGTGATTTTTACATCTAGAACCCAACTGTGGCACTCGATGGTAAAGTGAGACAAGGCAAAATTAAATTTTGAATGTTAGCTTGACAAAGCTTTGGAAGTCATTATGTAGGCCTGGCTGCTAAAGTATTTTGAGTGATTTCTAATGTATTTGGATCATTGCTAGGACATGCTAAGCCAGAACAGGCTGTAGGTCTGTGCCAAGTTTGAAAGCTTCGACAACCATCAGGAAAGCCGAACAAAAAGAACTATAAGGGACTTTTGCAGTTTAGTCAAGCCAACCAAATTTGTTTCAACTGATTATCAGTGGTACTTGAGTTCCAACAGCTTTCTCACTTGTTCAAAGGTGCCAATCAACTCCCGTTTTCCCAGGCCAAGGTTCTGGACGGGCCGCACCATGCGACAGGGTGTGGTGAACAGATGAAGGCCTGGGTATAAGCTGGGTTTACCCGTCTGAGGAATCAGAACAATCTCAGTCCAGGGTGGTACTTTTTTCTCTCTCAGCACCTGCAGATGACACAAATGTTAAATTCATATTATAAAACATTCAACATGAATAACTTGATAAAGCATAAGAAAACTACAAAAAGAAACCAAATAATTTCCCACCTTAAATCTGCGGAGAGATTCGATGACTAAGGTTGCCACTTCTTTTTCCACCCAGCCAATCATGGCCCCATCCAGTATGACGGGATAACAGTCTGAATATGGCTGACCAGGGGTACCATCTACAGCAGTCATTCCTGTTAGATAAAAGTAATTTTAATTGTGAATAGGCAATTAATATCCCATTGAACTACATATTATAGGTAGGGTTGAATGATTAGATTTTTCAGGGATATCCCTTTGCGATTTGATAACTGCACTATCCATATTACAATTTTTGCCTAACCATGTAGCCCTAATTATAGGCATTTTACCATTGCTAGAGCCAACTGACCATTTTTTTTAATCAATGACATGATGTTATTTACCCAGAGAGCAGAGCAGGGTAGGCAGGGTGGTTGTGGGATGCACTTGTGTCACAATCTCACTAAGGGCTGTCAGGTGGTTCATAAGGCCGCACGGTGCTCCGTCAGGAGTGTGTACAGGACACAGGAAACCCCAAGACTCTGGCAGCAGCTTCCGCACAGTTGTGGTCCTCATCTTAGCGAAGACGGCTCCTCTGTGGACGCAGCGGAAATGAGACAGATAACGGATGAAGTTCAGTTTATCTGCCACGACACACAGTCCGGAGTCCTGCAGCATGCCCAGACCTGGGGTTAAAAACACAAATGTTAGCTTTTAAAAAAAATTGGATGAAGCACACTAAAAGCCTGTGACCGCACAGCAGTTCTTGGACTTCACTCTGTATTAACGCAGCAAGCTGCAATACCAGTTTCGTACCTGTCTTGGACTGGAGTTTTCCTGTGGCTAACATATACTCAAAGGCTTTAGTGAGCTCAGTAGCCATGTTGAAGGTTTTGGTTAATGTATCCATGGACAGCACTCCCAGTTTTTCACTTCTCTTGTCCATGGCCAGTTTCACAGACACCAGCCAGCCAGCCATTCTCTCCTAAGAAGCATTCAGAACAGCTTTGGAAAAAACTCTTGAAGCAGTCAAACTTATTTTTTGTGATGTGCTGCATTTGCAATTGTAGCTATTTATACACTACTGTTTAATAGTTTGTTTGTTGGTTTTGTTTTTTTTATAAAAAGGAAGGCTATCAGTAAAGGCCAAATTCACCCTGAATGACAGACAGCAACAGACAGTATTGTTGAATCAGTGTGTTCAGCATAACACACTGTAAAGAGGGTAACTCTTTCGGAGTTTGCTAGCAGAGCTTGTTTTCATCGATTGAACATACCCAATTGGCATTTGAAAGTCTGAGAAGTGACCTGCTGTAATCTGGTAACTGTCTGCGTCTGTCAGTGCAGTGTGAATTGGATGTGTTACATTTATCAAAAGTGACAGTAAGGACATTTATAATGTTACAAGACATTTTCTTGAAAATCCGACCCCAAACATTTGAATAGTATAAACATTTGTATATGAAATGAGTATAGACACAACAGTGCATGTCAGACAGGTGAAGAGATAGGTAAAGGTGATCTTACTTTCAAGAACATGAGGTAGATCTGGCCTGGTGTGAGCACTTCCTGGAACATCAGACTGTCAGGGTTCTCCTCCATACACTCCTGCTTGGCAAGGCTGAAGAGTTTCTGTGTCATCATACACAACATGTAGAACTTCTCCACATCTGACTTCAGGTGAATGCATAGACATTCGCTGCAAACAAAAGGATTGCACTGTAAAACACACTTCACTGAGGGAATTTGTTGATGATGTATATAAAGATTGAGATTCAACATTGAGTTTATTTAATACTACAAATTATTTTTTGGGCACATCACCCAGCTCTACTACCAATAGCCCAATTTGGAGAATACTTCACAGTTACGTCACTTGCAGCTGCGTGTGCATAATAGTGGCAGAATAATAGCGGTAACAATAAGAGAAAAATGTTTTGTGGTGCCTTTGGATGTCAGAAATCGGAATGCAAAAAAAAAAAAAAAAAGTCCTCATTTTCACAAAATGCCATCGTTCAAGAAACCCTTTGAAACCTGCAATGATTAGTCTACAAGACTTGTGCAGTTCATGGGGAACATATCTACACATTGCAGTTATAGCATGAAATAACATTTAAACCTATAACACTTTACATAGATAACATTTAAACATGGCATTTAACATTTTTATTTCACAAATTTTGACTCTTTCTTGCATTTGTGTGTTTATATCTCCCAGTTCGGACTATAACTCACAATTGTGAATTTAAATTCTGCTGGGAAAAAGAGCCAGCAGTTTGATGATCCCGAATCAGCCATTTTGTCCGACGAAACAGTCAGGGGAGTTAGCAGACTGAACTTGTGTGTGCTCACCTCTTTCTGCGCTTGAAACAACATTCCTTCTGATGTTCATTCATGTTAATTTGATCCTATAAACGAACTAGTATGAACAGCTACGGCGATCTGTCACAACACATTAAAGAGCCACTATACGGTGTTTATTGTTTAAACTTCTATATAAAAAAATTACAATATTTTAAATATGAAACTGTGTGAGAACATGATGTGTGGTGTGAGAGCACATGGCTTGTCGGACAAAGCAACAGTAACTAAAGGGGGCGGGTCTTTGCGATGGGTCGATTGCGGGACATAAACTCACAATTCTGAGGACAAAAGACAGAATAACGATTATCTCACAATTCTGTTTTTCTTTCTAAGAATTGAGATAAAACAGACCGCTACTGCATAAGTGTCCTTTTTTGCCACCAGGTAGGCTCCGCCCACATAGAAAAAGGTCATCGCTGTTTCCAAACACAAAATAGGCTTATAGATCTCGCATATAAAAGAAAACCCACATAATCCCACACACACAAAAAAGGTAGCATCCAATTTAACTGATTTTTTTCCCCCAAGCCAAAATATTATTAAACATATATACATGAATTTATACCAACAAAACAGCAATAAATAAATGAAAAGGTTCTTTAACACCTTGGACTTACTCTAACAGGAAGTGAGCGCACTGCTCATGAGTGTACCACTCTGGGAGGTCGAGTTTGACCCGGAAACGCTCACCCAGGTAACGGAGCACCTTGGCTTTAGTTGTGCAGCCCTTGTCCATGACCATTCGCAGAATTTCTGAGACACAACTCTTAAAGAAAGAGTTGTCCTCTCGACCTTTAATCAGCTCCTGGCAGATCTGGTAATCAGAGTAATCCACTAGAGCCTTTGGGGGGGTGAAAGAAAATGCATTTGAAACATTTCATTCAAAAGTGATCATGCACCAATACCTAAATATTAAACCACTCTTTGGAAAACCTGATTCTAATTGGTCAGCCGTGGTGGACTGCTAAACCTTGTAAAGCAGCAGTACCACAACATTTTTTGTTCCATTGACTGCCCTTCATACTTATGCAAATATATGACCCGAAACGCAAGCTCATGCAAAGAAAAGCATTTTGCAGAATTCCAAAATTCATGTTTGTTTAACTGCAAATTTCTACAAATTTCAAATGTGGCATTCAGGTCAGCAATGTTGCCGAAAAGTGGAATATATTGTATATTCGTTTTTTAATCGTTTTTGTTATTTTGCACTTTTTGAACTAATATTATTGAAATATGAACATGAACGTGATATGACAGCTGCAGTGTCAAGAAATTTTGCATGCTCAAAGTGTGACTGTCCGTTGTCCCAGGCCAGGACGACTTCAATACAATAATTTAAACTCAATTCAAAATCTTGTATCCCAACATTTATTTATTTATTTAGAAAGGTGTAATAAGTGGTTTACTGGTAAACTTTAAAATAATAATAATATATATATATATATATATATATATATAAAAAATGTAATTTTAATGTAATGATTACATACATAATGTAAATAGAAATTAATCAAATTAAAATGTAAATATATTTTTTCAAACCTAAGAAAAATGACAAACGCAATAACTTTATTCAAAAATTTCTTCTATGTCATTCTCCTACGCTGTTTATATTATAGACACAATGCAGCACTTCCAGGTTCTACATCAGAACGTCATCTCTCATTTCATCAAAAATATCTTAATTTGTGTTCCGAAGATGAACAAACATCTTACGGATGTGAAACAACATGAGTGTGAGAAATCAATGACAGAAATGTAATTTTTGGGTGAACTAACCCTTTAAAATGCTCTAACAGGCCTAATCCTGGCTTAATCTAAGCCTTGTCTGTGAAACCAGGCCAAATACTACTAAAATAAACCTGGTAATAAGTAGGGTATCGACATCTGGTCATTATCACAAAAGAAACACCTTCGGGCAGCTTATGATAAAAAAAAATAAATAAATAAAAAAAATTCCTTTTACCTTCAGTGCAAAACCCAAGGGAAGAAAGAACAGCTGTTTCTGGTAAATAAAATTCACCATCACAGTTCCATTTTCCAGGTAGTGGAGATTCATATTAATGGCCGTGTGTTCATCCCTTACACAGCGCATTGTAATACCTGCAAAGAGTTAATAGAAAAATCAATGCATATTTAATAAATCATATTAAAAGTATTCAATCTGGAAAAGATGTGGCACTCACCGTACTGAGTGTAGCCCTGTCCTCTGCTCTTAAACTTTGGTTTTATTATGGCAATAGGATAGTTCCTCCTTGGCATGATCAGAAGACGAATCACCTTCTCGATACCATTCACCAGAAAATAACCGCCCATTTCCTACCGGTAAAACAAGACTAAGTGTTATTTTGTCCAAGAGACAGCTGTGTGATGGTGGCGTTACATGCAGTTCTGTGATGCGTGATCTATACCTCAGCTTCTTCGTGATGCTCGATGAGTTCTTTGGGTGAGAGACCATGGAGGTTGCAGAGTTTTGATTTGACCATGATCGGCAGCTGTCCCAGAGCCTGCTTGATGATTCCTTTGGGAACGCCATTAACAGACCAGCTCACATCCACCTGTGAAGACAAAAGCACTGACATCAGTGGTTGTCAACTGTTTTGGCTCCAGGACCCAGAATCCAGTGAATCAAGCAGTGACCTAGTCTCAGCCTTAGAAATAACCGCTGGCTCAACGCATAAGGCACATAAAATTGTTAACACTTTCAGGAGTTTTGAAGTCTTCGTCTGATTAGTTAAATTCTACAGGACATATGATGAACAGATTGAATTTATGCTTTAACTCACATATAAACAAGCATCAGCGAAGATAAACAGAAGCTCAACCGAACCTGCTTGACTCGCGAGAACAAACCTCATTGGTTCTTGTGGAAGCTCAAATGTTCTACGTAACACAGGAGAATGAGCCTCACCGTTTCTTGCACGTCAAGCGAACATGTTTGAGCTTCCGTTTACCATCGCACAGACCAGTGTTTATATGCGGAGGAAAAAAACAAAAACGTCCTTAAGATTACATTTTACTGGACACGACATATACACATTACTATTTATAAAATAAACTTTTAAATTACTATTCATTTTTTACACAAAATTTGTCTGGTTTGCCACCCCAATTCCAGAACGACCTGATTAATGGTTAAAGAAATAGATTCGTTGTTGTATTATTATTGGATTAAAAGGACAAACGCACATACATACAAGACAACAGCAGCTATTCTGCCTTAAAGACAATCAAGTCACCATATTTACTTGTATTTATTCCTTAGACTTACCACCAGCTTCCCCCTGTATGTGGAGCGCCTGCCTCTACACTCGGCGGGGAAAACCCGCATATCTCTGCTGATTCCTCCTTTAGCAATCGCTGGCGTGTGAATGATGGCCTCCACAAAAGACAGACTGACTCGTTCTCCCTTGTACAGGAACTCCAACGGAGGAATGGCCTGAACACAAATATATTTTGCTTGTGTAGCCAGCACTTGTCTATTGAGGATCTACATGAGTATTAACATGGTGTGCGTGTGTGTGTGTCTGCCCCTCACCTCCACAACCCGACATAATCCATCAGTAACTGCCTCATTAAACGACTCAATGTGCGCCTTCACCAGCTCCTGCACGGGCACGTGCTGTTTGTCTTTCGGGACACCGAACCCTGCCTCTGTCAAATGCTTTAAACTCGGTTCGGACTTTAAATTACACCACTTGGAGAGATCCATGCTGAAGTGCACACACACACGTGTGTGTGTCAACGTGATCTTCTTCTCGAGTTTACGGTGGTTTGGCAAACTAACTTGATAGGTACATTTCCGCCTCCTACTGGTCTGGAGTGTGGAGCGTACATTCGTTTATCTATTTGAGAATATGATAAGGAAAATAGGGGGAGGGGGAAAACACTAAAGGTGAAAAAATAGTTATATTCTTTTGATTATCCCTGTCTTTTTTAGATACTGGAACAATTCTTCATTTATTTTTGATTGCATTAACTTATTTCCTAATAGTCAACATGGTCTCGGCAGCAGAGTGCACAACTTCCTGCTGCTCAACTTCAAAATAAAAGTAAAGTTTCTTCTTGCGAAACTACTTCATTGTTGCTCACCACCAAGCGTACTATGATGGAGTGTGTAGAGAATAATTTTGTTTTTCTCACTTAATCCCTATTTTACATTTAAATCATCTGATCCTAATAAATCTCATAATTGCAGGTATTTGTTTTCCCGGATTTGGAATATGATTTAAACTATTTATATTGTATATCATTTACATTAATTATATTATTTATATTGCTTATTGTGAATTGACGATTTCCTGATTTCAATTCTTCCTTGAGACTTCTTTCTCTTTCATATGCAGTGCACACCATCAAACGTGCTCTATCGTCTCCTCTATTAAACAATCAACACATCACCTGTGTTATTGTTTACCTATAATGTGTAATGTGTGTTAAGGGTATTCTCGTACGTGAGTTTAACCGTATAATATTATAAATTCTATTCATTTTGTCTTTTTGGTGCTTGGCTTTTTTAAACAATCTATTTTCATTGTGTGAAAATGCTGGCATTCTTTAAAATACAAAATTAAAGAAAATGTAATGGACATTTATTTGAAATCATTTCGTTTAATTAAATCACTAAACAATAAACTTTTTAATACACTTTATTACACAATTAAAAAAATGCATTGGAAATTTATTGGAAATCATTTCGTTTAATTAAATCACTAAACAATAAACCTTATAATACACTTTATTACACAATTAAAAAAATGCATTGGAAATTTATTGGAAATCATTTCGTTTAATTAAATCACTAAACAATAAACCTTATAATACACTTTATTAGAAAAAAAAAATCACAGACTTTGCTTTTGGACGGAAAAACCTTTTGACCTGTAAAACCCACATGTGTAAAACCCATCATCGTTATTTCATCCTTCACAGTACAAATCTGAAGATGATGTCAAAGTAAAAGTCCTACTTTCCCCCAGTAACTAGCATTTTGCGTAACTACAGCGCTCAGTTAATTATCTTGAACTCTTCACTTGGCCTTGAGGACGCTTGGAGATCTTTAAATTATGAGCAAATAATAATTATAAATAATACAAACAACAATTATTGAACATGAGCGCGTCAAACTCCTTCCATAAAGGTAAAGATCTACCTTTTAAAGATGTTATATAAAGGTGTTTTGTAGAAGTAAATCTGCTATTTGGCTTATGCTGTATGTGTTTGTTTGTTTATGGCCGGAATTTAGCAGTATTTTAATAGAAACTAATGAAATAAACTGAAATGTTCAAGATGTGACTCACAAACACATCATCAGGTTGTCTAAATGAGCGTCTCTAGATGTATCTGTTCGCTTGTGCTCGTTGTGTCGTTGAGCATCTAATAAACTCTCTGTTCGTATCAGGTTTCTATAAATTTAATATAGTTTCAATAACATTGATTTAGTTTATGTGACTACTTATTTAATGCACATTCGCCGTTAGATGTTTCAAACAGATTTGTCATTGTGATGTAATTGGGGTCACAGAACAATCTTATTTTATTTAATTACGTTTATTTTTAGCAACAATATTAATATAGTTATTGGAGTAAGGCTTGTGGAATCTGAGTGGTAAAATGCTATGGCCTACATTTTATATGATTTGATATGAAGTGTGTTTTATATGTTTTTTTTTTTTAAGTGTTTGAATATATTTCTAACATTAAATATTTTTATGTAAACTTACAGAAGCATATATGATTGCAGTAGAATATCTGTATGGTAAGATCTCTTCTGTCCTCCTCTAGCTGAGATCATCACTGCAGTGTCCGTGACGTTTGGAGCTGCAGCAGTGGGAATCCTCATCTACAAAACGTTTTTCAACAAAACCAAATGTGTGAAGCCTAAAGTGAACCTTGATCTGCAAAAAGACAACCCCAAAGTGGTGCATGCGTTTGACATCGAGGACCTGGGTGACAAAGCCGTCTACTGTCGGTGCTGGAGATCCAAAAACGTGAGATAGAACTTAATTAAAAATTATGACAAACTTCCATTAGAAATTGGCATGAAACCTTTAATTTTGAACCATTGACAGTCAAAATACCGAAAAAGTTGGATCAGGAATGTGAGAGTCCATTTTTCAAATTGGAGTATATGCATGGACCTGGAGAAAAGTCTTGCAGATACCATCTAAAATCAACTTTCATGAAATCAGGAGAAATGTTTATTATGTACACAGGTGTGACTGAATCAAGGAGGTTTTTATGTTGAACCTGTCTGTTAGCATTCCCATTCATGCAGGGGTGGGTCCAACTGTTGTTGACCTGCATCTGCAACAGGTCACTTGAATCTTAAATTCTTAAATTCCATAAGACTAATTATTCTAGCCATAGGAGCATCAAAGGCAGGGTTAGGGTAAGGGGAAAATATCCATTTCATAAAGAGAAAAAAATAGTTTTTAGAAAATTCTAATATAATAAAACATTTAAAGTTAATGTGTTGCACGCAAGAGGATCTTTCATCAGAAAACTACTGTTTAATTGCCGTAAAAAGAGATATAGTACGCTATCATTTAAAAGTTTGGGGTCAGTAAGTGGGTTTTGTTTTGTAAAGAAAAAAATGTTCTAAAATGTTTTTTTTTTTTGGAAAGAAGTTTCTTATGCTCACCAAGGCTTCGTGTATTTGGTTAAAAAAACAGTAATAACGTGAAATAGTATTACATTTTAAAACGACTATTTGAATATATTATTTCTGTGATGACAAAGCTGAATTTTCAGCTTCTTTACGCCAGTCTTTAGAGTCACATGATCCTTCAGAAATCATTCTAATGTTCAGGTTTAGTACTCAAGAATTATTTCTTATTATTATATTGATAACAGTTGTGCTGCTTAATTTTTTTGTGGAAACAGTGTTTTTTGTTCAGAATTCTTTGAATAGAAAGTTCAAAAGAACGGCCGATATTTGAATTTTTTGTACTACTTTAAAATTCTTTACTGTCACCTTTTAATCAATTCAGTGCATCCTTACTGAATAAAAGTATTTTCTTTTAAAAAGTGGTGTGGTGACTATAGGGATGTCACAGTGAGGAAATCTTTACATCAGCAGCGTCGGGGTCGCTTTTGAATGCATGCTTGCTTTCAGTTGTACATTTTTTTTGTACATTTTTTTTTCAGGATTATTTGATGAATAGAAAGTTGAAAAGAACAGCATTTATCTGAAATAGAAAGCTTTTGCAATATAATAAATGTCTATACGGTCCCTTTTGATCAATTTAATGCATCCATACTGAATAAAAGTATTAATTTATTTCACCCCCCCCCCCAAAAAAAAACTCTTACTGACCCCCAACTTTTGAACGGTAGTGTGTAATGTTAAAAAAGCTTCCTATTTCAGATAAATGCTGTTCTTTTGAACTTTCTGTTCATCAAATAATCCTGAAAAAAATGTACACAACTCTTTTCAACATTGATAATAATAAATGTCTCTTGAGTAGCAAATCAGTATATTAGAATGATTTCTGAAGGATCATGTGACACTGAAGACTGGAGTAATGATGCTGAAAATTCAGCTTGGACATCACAGAAATAAATTGCATTTTAAAATCTATTCAAATAGAAAAGTTATTTTAAATTGTAAAAATATTTCACAATGTTACTGTTTTTGCCGTAATTTGGATCAAATAAATGAAGCCTTGGTGAGCAGAAGAGACTTCTTTTAAAAACATTTTTTTTAAAAATGTACTGTTCAAAAACTTTTAACTGGTAGTGTATGTATTGCTGCCATCAGGGAGACGCTATATATGAGTGGAATTGAAATCACTTGCTCGTTTTTCACTTTTGCTTTCGAATTTGCGATCATGTTACTCTGTGAATAGGGATAAAGACTTTAGATGTATAAAAATGGTGCACTCATATTAAGATTACCAAAGTCCCTTTAAGACAAGTCATTTCACCCGGCGGCCATCTTTGAAACACCTCGGGCAGCTATTTCAGTCATGCAAGTCCAGCTTCTATCTCTTTAAATGGGGAAACATCAAATTCATCAAAACTGCTCACCAAGTTTATGATTAAATTTCATATTTGGAATTACCAATAAAATCTGATATGAACTACCTCATATATGTAGTTTCATATGCTCAAATGGCATTAAAAAAGCATATATTTCAAGATGGTCCATCCAATGACCACGTGCAGTCCTAAGCGCGAGTCTCAAGTTTTACGCTATGACTTCAACTGCTGATTGGCTCTTTTATTTAGAATGAACATATTCCAAGTATGGGTATCTGCAGGTTGGAGCAATGAGCATCACAAAAGTTAAGGGCGTGGTGAAAGTAAGGTAGTGGAGAAAGGTCTTTACAATTGGTTGTGAAAAACTGTTTGCCAGGGTGTGGAGTAGATTTAGGGGTTAGTTTCTATTGTAGCTATTCACCTGTCGGCACACCCATTACACTGACCTGCAGATATCATTCTTCCATATTGTGAGTTGCAGTTTTCTTCCATTCATTGTGATACGAGTGAACCATCTTTTGTAAATCTATAGTCTTTACTATTATTTATGAATGGGAGAAAGTGCAACTCACAATTTGGCCAAATACGTCCCACCTTTTAAATGAAAGAGCCAATTGCCGATTGGTAAAGTCATTGCAGTTGCTGTTAGAAGCTCCGTTTGCTATAGAGAGAGTTACGCTGCGTCTGAAATTGTCTGAGTTAGTACTACATTTGAATTTACTTTGCAACCTTTAAAAAATGTTACTTCTGTTCATAAATCCTCTCCTCTCCTCATGGGATCGTAAAGTGTCCATCAAATGCACACTTCAGATTCTCGCTGGAAAATAGTAGGTCATCCAGGGACTTTTAGCCTACTGTTTTTCGCATACTATATATTCGGACGTATTACCGTTTTTCATATACTTTATAGTAGGTAAGTATTTGATTTCGGAAGCAGCGTCAGTGTTGTGTGCTTAGGACTGCACATACGTTTTGGCTGGTCTAGCCTGAAACATGTATGAGACAGTTAATATCAGATTTCACTGGTGATTTTAAATATGAAATTTAAATAAGCTTGGTGAACAGCTTTATTTTCCCATTTAAAGAGGTAGGAGCTGTACTCGCACGACTGAAATAGGGGAGGCATTTCAGAGCTGGTCACCGAGTGAAATGACTTGTCTTAAAGGGATTTTGGTTGGAAGCAACCATACTGATGGCACATTTTACAAGATAAAATATGTCAATGATGCTCAGGGTCTGTTGTGCACCAAATCCTCATGTTTAGGATATCAGTCATCTCCTTACTCTCGTCCTGTGATGTGGGAAATCTGACTCCTGCTGCACTGCCAGTATTTCCAAGTCTGCAGTTTTCCCTCAGAATTGGGCTACTTTTACACTGTTTCATTCAGTGTAAAAAAAATAACACATCTGTAATGAAATTGTTTTCTCTGCTCTGTTTCTTACAGTTTCCATACTGTGATGGCGCACATGCTAAACACAATCAGGAAACTGGAGACAATGTTGGTCCGCTGATCATAAAACGCAAAGAGGCCTGAGCATTTCCATTGTTCATGACCGTCATGCTTACTCAGTGATACAGATTATGTGTCTTTGCTTTACATGTGTGGTCGGAGCTGCTTGGATTAAATGTGTGATTATACTATCCTGTGTATGTGTGTTTGATCAAATAGTGGTTGACGGGTTCCAGTGATCTGCTGAAGTATGTATACTGATAAGCAATACATATCTATTTTCTCTTTTTATCTGCTTTGGCTTTATGGGATGACCGACTTATTCTGGTTTATCCAAAATCTCCTAAACATGCTTCTCTGCTTAAACTTTGGTCATATTACTGTAGATACACTACAGATTAAAACTTGAATGTAAAAAAAAACAGTCTAAATTTGAATAAAAACACAGTTTGAACTGAACCTTGTTTGTTTTAAGAGATGTGAATGTGAATTCGTATGAACCAAATGGCCACCTTCTCGTTTGCTCTTTGTGCTGCCTATTACACTTCACATTTGACCTTAATCATTGACATTTAAGTGGCATTCTCTAATCTCCATATTTTTGAATCACTGAATCTGACAGGTACTGTTTTATGTCATTTAAAATCTAATTTAGTGGGCTATATTTTGCCTCTGTGTTTGCGGAAGGCTAGATATATTTCTAAAGAAGAAGAGAAAACTTTACATGCAGCAAAATCATGCTTTGATGACCCAGTCTTTTCTGTGAAATGATTGTATTTTTTTCTCTCTCAGAAAAAAGTACACTGACTGTACGAGTTTGATATTTAATAAACAATGTCAAACTGACTGTGTGAGACTGATTTTGTGATATTTTGTTTTTTTATGAAACATTTCACATTTCTGGATTTCACAGCTTCTGTTGAATGAATAAAATGCAATTCTTGCTGATCAACGACCAGGGCTGGGTAGGTTACTTTTAAAATGTATTTCACTAGAGATTACAAAATACTCAATCTAAATACTTAAGAATACTTTGGAATACTAATAAGTGTGTAACAAACACAAAAAAGGCAATTGCATGTTTTTATCTCCCAATTCTGACTTTATAACTTGCAATTGTGAGTTTAAATCTCGCAATTCTGAGAAAAAGAAGTCAGAATTGTGAAATGCAATCTCACAATTGTGAGGGGAGAAAAAACAAATTGTGAGAAAAGTTGCTGTGAGCAGTGAAATATAAAATGGCTCACAAACAACTATCACAAAACATGAAAACAGTCATGGATCATCCAGGTCATGACAGGACAGTTAAGTTGACAGTTGGGCAATTTTTTTTTAATAAATTCAGTCATTTTGTCTTGTTCAGGACAGTACCAAATAAAAATAACAATAATAATTTTTATGATCCCTCTTAAAAGTATTAAAATGTTGATGAAACTTAACTACGCTTTTTCAGACTGTCAGAGTCAGAGAATCACCAACTGCTGTTTAAATGACATTAAAATTCAAAGTAATCACTTTGGTAATCTAAAATACTTTTCAGATGTAACTGTACCGTAATCTGATTACCACTCATTTAAAATGTAACTGTAATGAATTACTCAAATTTTGTGTTTTAAATACGTAACTGAGTTCTATTTCGTTATTCCCCAACCCTGTCAACGACTTCAAGTCATTGTATTATTTTAAAGGCCCTATTTAGATTGTGAATTTGATCCTTAAAGGAAGAGTTTAAATTGTGTAAACATTGTTTTTGTTGCCATTAGCGGAGTCATTAAAAAATTTCAAAATATATAAGAGCCACTAAAAATAGTGCTGACAGAACGCTAGAACGCAACCTGTGAGAACGCCGACTTTGATTGGTGGACTGTGGTGCTGACGTCACGTTCCATTCATAAACGCGAGTGACGCGTCACGCGTAAGAACGCAACGTTTCAGAACGCCAACTTTAATTGGTGGACTGCGTGTTTACGTCACGAATCATTAAGCAACCCGAACTACGCGTCGCGCTCCAGCAGTGTGGATAAAAACTAAAGACACATATGTGAGTGAATGAACGAAAACATTCAGTGCTCCAGACGCGCATCGGATCAGATGAAAGAGACATTTTGAGGTTTAATGAACAAGTTTGTGTTCTTTTAGAGTAACTGTCAGATATGGAAGATCATTAACAGAAGTTAAACTTGGATAAATTGACGCTGAACGTGTGTACAGATGGTCAAATCATGGATTCATCATCTCGAGGGCTGGAAAAACTGGAAAAAGACAATAAAAAGAAAGGGTCACTGAAGCAGGTGTTTTTGGATGGATGTGTACCCTTCTCTCATCAGGTGGCCGGACATAAATGCGGGATCAACAACACTGGTCAGTTTAGTCATTCATTTTTAAAAACATTTTTTTTTTTTTGAATACTGTATTAATTTTTAATATGTATTGGGATTGAAGAAGGAATATGAATATCAGTCTTTCTTGTTAAAGGGAGTATTTGGGTACATCATACTGTTTGGATTAGATTAGGATGAACACCCATAGTCAAAAAGTTTTTACAGGACCCATTTCTATAATTTAAAACCAATTTTATTAGAATCAAATAAGAATCCTATAAAAATCAAATGACATCCTACTGGACAAACCAAAGTCATTGGAATAATGTTGGCATAATAAAGGGAATAAAGAGTAATTTTCTTTAAATTACTTCACAAATGATTGGACATTTTATCCTACTTAACCATTTGGATCCTGTCGGTTGCTATCAATTACGATAGAAATTAAATAACATTTTGCTGAGAGTAAATTTACTTGTGACCTGTGGATGACTTTGCACAGGCTTTCCTAACATACTTGTTGGGTTGAGTTGGGTAGTAAATAAGGTAAAAGTATTTGAGAACTAATTATAGTTTATTAAAGGTTCACAGGATTTGTTGTCATTTGTTTAATGTGGGATATGGTCATGGTGATTTCTGTGAAAAGAAACAATTACTGTATGTTGCCTCTCCCAAAAGTCAGATGACATCATTTCCTCTGTTGTAGTAACACTTATGTGTCATTTGTGGCTCTGTCATGGGGATTTTCTGAATGAATGAGATGAGCTGTTATCTGATGGATTGTCAGATTGTCCGTGGTCAGCACTTTGTCTTTTCTATAAAGGAATGGTTTGCCCAAAAATGACAATTCTGTAGCACTTACCATCATGTTCCAAACTCATATTGTTTTTAAAAGGAGAACTTTTGATTAAAAATATTATTTCTTTGACTTTTATTTGAAATAAATTCTGTTCTTTTGAAAGTTCTATTTAAGAATCCTGAAAAAAAAAAAAAAAAAATCAGCTCAACTGTTTTCAACATTGATGATAATAAGATATGTTTTTTTTTTTTTTTATCTGGAGGACCAAAATCAACATATTAGAATGATTTCTGATCATGTGACACTGAAGACTGGAGTAATGACACTGAAAATTCATCTTTACCATGACTGGAATAAATAGAATTTTCAAATATATTAAAATAGAAAAGAGTTATTTTAAATTGTAATAATATTTCATAATAATACTGTTTTTAATGTATTGTTAATCAAGTAAATGCAGCATTGGTGAGCATAAGAACATTTTTTTCGGTCACTTATTTTGGCCCAATGCTGTAAATCGCTATTTCGGCCGAAACTTAAGGGAGTCCCTAACTGTCACACATGCGTTTTCTTTCTAAACTGTGTTTACGAGAATATTTTGACATATTTTTGTGTGTATTTGTGCGTTTAAGCGCAAGAAGATACGCAAACTCAATTCAGTATTGCACAATATTTGAGAGGCAGCTTTCTGTGCACGCTTTGGATGTGTGCCCAAAGCTCACAGGCCCGAGTGCTGAATTGAGTTTGCGTCTTCTTGTGCTTGAATATGGTTTCAAATCACATTAAAATGCGCACACAGGAATCGATAAGCAGAATCATTTTTTTAAGTTTTATTATAATCCAACTGCTGACCTTAAGTATCCGATTCCAAAATTGGAATTGATTTTCGACCCTACTTAACGTCCTGTCACCCTTTTGGTAGCCTATTTATTGAATCCTGAGTTGTTGGCATTCGATATAGCTAATTCTTATTATGACATTCACGTGGCTTCATTCTGTCTTACAGTTAACAGATGTTTACATATTGTCCACTAGACAAAAAATAGCTGAATTTATAAAAATGACCCAGTTCAAAAGTTTACTTCCCCTTGATTCCTAATACTGCGTCATTACGTGGATGATCCATGACTGTTTGTTTTGTTTGTTTTTATGGTGGTTTTTCTTGTGTCCCTTCATTTTCCTGAGCAGTTAAATTGAGCTGTGTTCTTCAGAAAAATCCTCCATGTCCTGCAAATTCTTACTGCCCTTCAGAGGCTAAAGAAGATTCTTACATGTTTCCCAAAAGACAAAAAAAGTACTATTTATCCTGTTCATCCTATTCAAAAAGTTTATATCGCCGACTCTTATTGCATCATGTTTCCTTCTGGAGAACCAGTGAATGTTTGAACCTTTTGTAATAGTTTTGTTTGAGTCCCTCAGTTGTCCTCGGTGAGAAAACTTTGACCTCAAAATCATAGTCACTGCTGGAAAGAGTTCAAATATGCAAAAGATGCTGCAAAATCAAAGAATCTGCAGGACCTGAAGCATTTTTCGGAAGTATGCCACTCAGTTTAACTGCTCAGGACAAACCATGGGCTGAAAAACCATCACAAAAACAAACAAAAAGTCATGCATCATCCAGGTAACGACACACAGTATTAATCAAGGGTATGTAAACTTTTGAACTGGGTAAGTTTTATAAATTCAGCTATTTTTTTTTTCAGCTGTTACATGAAAAAGCTTATTCAGGACAGTCCTAAAAATAACATGCAATTATTTATGAACCTTCTTATTTTGTTAAAATGATTAAAAATTTGCAGATTCTGCAGGGGTAAACTTTCGAGCTCAACTGTAAGTTTTCCTTCAGATTTTTTCCCGGCTGCCATAAAATCATTCACACTCAAAATAGTCACTAGTTGTCATGATAACAAAGTGTTGGCAGGCTTTCAGTGTTTGGTTCACTATAATTACACAGGTCTTCTGCAGCATCCAGACGGAACAATTCTGAAGCAGCTACAACCTCCTCCGAGAGGCCCACGGGAGATGCACTTCTACACACAGGTAACCAAGATGAAAATGTCAGAGAGACAAACACCTAAATCAAAATAACACATTGAATATAGAAAAAACACCTGAAAGTCAAACACAATACAGTAACTAACACATGTCATTCTATTAAAATAAATTAATTAGACTACTGTTCCAAAGGTTGGGGTGAGTAAATAAATGAATACTTTTATTTAGAGCTAAAGATTATTTTGGTAATCAAGTAATTGGACGATTGTTTTGACAATTATTTGCGTATTCAGTTTTTTTTTTTTTTTTTTTTGTGGTATAAAAATAGACTTAAGTGAACAATAGCCTATAAAATCACTTAACATAGGCTACTTATATAATAACAATAATGAATCCATAATGGTTCTAATGGTTCTAATAAAGTATCAAAAGCAAGTAATCATATGGTTTTATTGTACAACACTGTTAAAATACATCATGTAATATAAATAATATAAACAAAATCAACTTACGTTCATAACATATTATACCAAATGCCTGCAGGGGGCGCCAGTGGCCTGCTAATTGTTATTGTTACACTTCGCTGTCAAATCCGTTTAATTGATTGTGCACTGCGTTGCCGATCCGTGTACTGCTTCATTTTGTTCTGTGACTGTTGGATGATCTGTTTTTAAGTTTTTTTTGGTCTTTTGTTGGGGCCACGCAACAAGAAGGAGAGGAAGACCTCTCACATGCAGTTTTGTCTTAATTTGACGGCTATGCAAAAGTTCAGCAGGTGACAGTTTTGTCACAGCATGTGGAGTTGCTCTGTATGTATGTAGAAACTCCATCACAAAAGCTTTCCACTCTTTACCTTCAATGCTAGTGGTCTGTAAACAGTCTTTGAACACTCAATTGAAACGTTCAATCTCACCATTCGCTTGTGGATAACAGACAGAGCTTCGGTAGTGTTTAATATTTCTGTCAGCAAGGAATGCCTCAAACTCAGCCGAAACGAATTGTGAGCCATTATCGGTTACAAGCTCAAGCGGATTTCCCTCACGACTGAACACAGAAGACAGAAACTGCACAACAGTCGCAGAAGTAAAGTCATATGCAAATGCAATCTCTGGTCATTTACTGTAGTAATCAATGAGTGTCACAGCAAACCGACAACCTTGGGAGCATTATTCAAAGGCCCAACCACATCAGTGGCCAGCTTTTCCCAAGCAGTTGTTGGAGCAGGCACAGGGCAGAGTGGTGCTGCATGAGTAATAGCAGTGTTATCGTGCTGGAGACAGGTGGAACAAGATTGGATGGTATTTTCAAATTGACATTCCATGCCAGGCTACCAGTACAAGTCCCTCAGTCTCTGCTTTTGTGCGCACCATCCCTTGATGAGTGGTATGCGCCAGATGGGTGAACTTTGATTGCAGAGCTTCCAGAATGATCACTCGATGTGTGCCACGCATTACGTATCCATCTTGTACAGCCAGCTCATTCTGGAAATGATGATATGGTGCCGTAGCAGAATTCAAGCTTTTTGTGCAACGAGGCCATCCCTTTTTAATGCAGTTCTTTACCTAATGAAGGATAGGACAGGCATCACAAGTAGACTTCAGCTCCTCTACAGTAACAGCTGCCATTTCAGGAGACAGTACAGCCAACATCTCAGGCTCTTGGTATCTGCTGTAATCAGTTGCTGGAAGTGGAAGTCTGGACAAACGATCAGCTGTCACATTGTCTCGACCAGGTTTGTATTCTACGTTGTTATTAAAACGCAGGGGGCGTGTATACTATCGAGCAATTCTGATACCTGCATGTTCCAGGCCTTCTGTGGAAAGCAGTGTGGATAAGGGGCTGTGGTCAGTGCAGAGTGAAGTGACGGCCCCAGAGATAGGTACGCCATGTTTCTGTAACCAAAACACATACCAAGGCCTCTTTTTCTGTTGTAGAGTACTTCCTTTCACAGTTGGACAATGTTCTCGATGCGAAAGCAGCTGTTCTTTCAGTACTGCCATGGCACTGAGTAAGCACAGCACCAATGACATAATCTGAAGCATCCATAGAGATGGTTGGTAAGGATGGATCAAATAATGCAAGGGCTGGGCTAGCAGTGATAAGATTTTTCACACAGCTGAAATGTTCCTGAACTGTCCAGCAAAAGCCAGTAGACTTTCGAAGCAGTGTACGAAGATTAATAATTCACATAACTTGGAATAAATTTGGAATACCAGCCTGCAAGACTCAAAAAAGAACTCAAGGACTGTGCATCATGAGTTAGTGGTTGATGTTTAGCAAGTATATGATCTGGATTTGAATGGTAGCCTGAAGCTGAAATAACGTAATCCCTCCATCCAGATCCTACTTGCCTGTGTGGACTTCGAACCCTGATCTCCGGCGTGGGATTCGGACACTGTAACAACGAGGCTAAAGGCTGCAACCTCTAACATGTGTCGCTAGAGTATCTCTTGAGATCAGAGGAGAGAGGTTTACTCGCAGGTGATGATGATGCTTTTTTCTATGATCCCTTCGGATTCTAGCCTCTTTTAACTCTTGCAAGACTGTAACTCGAAGCTTCAAACGTCATCAATCACGTGGTAATGTCATTTTGATACAAGTATCGGTACAGTGTGTGATACAATAGTGCTTTGAAAACTGCGTCGGAGCATTGGGGCACCGGTATCTACTGTCCCATCACTACTTTAAGACCATCCAAAGGGAAAACCATTTTTTCCCATCGTTAAACTAGCAAAAGTAGATTCGGACAAGCCCTAAGTGCACTTGCACCGTGCGCTTTAGACCATACACTTAGACAAAATGGGGCTTACTGGGTTTGTGTGCAACATTTACTGTGAATGGAGCTGCCCTGAGAAACCTGCACGGATGTCATTAATTAAAGTTTGAAGCTTCACTCTGAAACATTTGTGAAATATTACTGTTTTACTGTATTTTTAATTAAGCAAATGCAGCCTACTAAAAAAAGATACTTTTTTAGATACTTTTTAAGCATCTAAAGTATCTTTTTTTAAGATACTTAAAAAAACATAAAACTTCTCCAAATAACTCCAAATAGTTACTAATAGTTAATCTGCTGGTTTCAGAGTAAAGGCACATGTCATTTCTTTCCCCCTGCAGGTATATGCTAAAGACTGCACAGATACAAAGCTACTGGATCTGCAAAAACATCTTCCCAAGTTCCATGGCACATGGGTGCCACAGGAGTCACCACATGGTAAGATAAGTTGTTATATCAAGATGTAGAAAGTCAACATGAACTAACACCTGCAAACCCATTTTACTTCCAGAATCTTATGTATTTAAGAACAACATAGGATATTCAGCAGGGGTGGAGCAAGTTAAATTTTGATAAGATTATGAAGGCAAACATTTTTTTTTATTTCAAATAATATGCTCGAATGAATCATGCACAATAAGGACATGATGAAGAAAGTAAACAAGGTCAAATGCAATTTCATGTTGACTTTAAATTACTAAGGACGTGCTGTGTCAGTCCTGGCTGAACTCAGCAATCATGTCCATTAAAATGGCTTCTTTAGCAGTCAAGCTTGAAGGTCAACTCTAGTTAGTGTTATCTGTTTTGTGAATTTAGATGGTTGCTGATGAGTTAATAATTGATAGATAGTTTGGTATGTGGTATGGGGTGTCATCCAGCAGTGGTATGTTCTTTGTAAGCTTATTAAAACACCCTTATCATCATTATGCATGTTGCCATGTGTCCAAAGTACATGTGCTTTATAATGTGTTTGTTTAGTCTGTATAAAGTCTATGTACATTAAAGGAGTGCTCTGTTTATCAGAATTGGACTTTATACTGCTGTTCTCTGTCTGCCTTCTTGTGTTTGTGAGTGACCATCCCAGTGATGACACCATAAATACTGTGTCAGTTGGCAGCACTGAAAAAGAACTTGTCAGAAATAATTGACTGATCATGGAGGCTTATCAGTTGGCTGTTGCTTGGCCTCTGAAGCATCACTTAAAGGTACAGTGATCAGAGTGATTGTAGAAATCATTTATGAGCCATTCAGAGAGGAAAGAAGGGATCTTTTTAATGGTATTCCTGGACTTGTCAACTATAGTTGGCACTGTAGTTTAGATTATATAATAATCTAGGAATAGTCTTAAATTATGTATAATTATGTAATTTAATTTATATATTTTCAAAGGTTATTTAATTAATACTTTTATTCAGAAATTATGCATTCAGTTGATCAAAAGTGACAGTAAAGACTAGGGCTGCACGATTTATCACACGATTCGAGAAATAACATTGAGCTTAAACACGATTCTTAGGGCGATTATGAAATCGCAAAGGTTGTGATTATTTTTGTTTATACACAGCTTGTCAATGTAGAATGGCTCCATAAGCTAATCCATCTGAAAGCACTGTGAGTTTAAGTCGCTTATAATGTACGTTTGAAAAAGCAATGTGTGTCAAATATCTTTCCAGTCATGAGAAGCACTTCTTAACATCTTGTTCAGCAAAAGATAAAATTTAGAGTGAAAAATGTAGAATTTAGTGAGATGATGTGGCTTCTTACACAGAATAAGGCAGTTGTGTGTTTATTAGTCATGTTTAATCAAAGCGTTTCAATCTTCTATTTATTCTGCCACAGTTTAGTCTGTTATCTTCTTCTGCTGCAGGGCATATTTTGAGTTTCTGCGCAAGAGCGCTCTCTGTCTTTCAGATGAAGAAGCATTTACTATTGATCACAGAGCCATTCAGCTCTGACAAGCTGCGCATTAAATAATGGCGGCCATTGCCAAATCGTGTGCGATTTAATCGCAATAAATCGTGCGGCCTAGTATTTTTACATTGTATCAAAAGATTTCTATTTCAAACAAATGCTGTTCTGTTGAACTTTACATTCATCAAAGAATCTTGAAATTTTTTCCACAAAATTACGAAGCCAGCACAGCTGTTTTCAACATTGATAATAATAAGACTTGAGTATCAAATCAGCATATTAGAATGATTTCTGAAAGATCATGAAGACTGGAGTAATAATGCTGAAAATTCAGTTTTGCCATTACAGGAATAAATAATATGCTAAAATGTATTGAAAGAGAAAAACATTAAACAGTAATAATACTATTACAGTTGTGTTCAAAATTATTCAACCCCCCAATGCTGTAAATGGTTTTAGAGAATTTAGAGTACATTTGTAATTGAATTCAGAATGAAATCCTACAAGGACTTCTTAAAGAAGCATATGCAACTAAAATGACATCAATTGGTTTTGTAATACAGTAGTAAATGTTTCTTTTGTGAATTCTTCATTGACACAATTATTCAACCCCTTAAAGACTACCACTCTGAAGAACAGAGGTCCATTGAAGTGTTTTCAATCAGGTATTGAAAGCACCTGTGGATGTCAGGGAGCAGCAATAAAGCCTAATAAGCACCAATTAGGCAGCTTTAAAATGACTGTGATACTCAGCTCCTTCTAGACATTTACTGGTGTGGTTACAAACATGGTGAAGTCAAGAGAATGGTCCAGGAAGACAAGAGAAGAGGTGATTACTCTTCACAGGAAGGGCAATGGCTATAAGAAGATTGCAAAGATGTTAAACATACCAAGAGACACCATAGGAAGCATCATTCGCAAATTCAAGGCAAAGGGCACTGTTGAAACGCTACCTGGTCGTGGCAGAAAGAAGATGCTGACTTGGACTGCTGTGCGCTACCTGAAGCGTAGAGTGGAGAAAAGTCCCCGTGTGACTGCTGAGGAACTGAGAAAAGATTTGTCAGATGTAGGTACTGAAGTTTCTGCTCAGACAATACGGCGCACCCTGCGTAATGAAGGCGTCCATGCCAGAACTCCCAGGCGCACCCCCTTGCTGTCTCCAAAGAATAAGAAGAGTCGACTGCAGTATGCCAAAAGTCATGTGGACAAACCACAGAAGTTTTGGGATAGTGTTCTGTGGACTGATGAAACAAAATTAGAACTGTTTGGGCCCATGGATCAACGCTATGTTTGGAGGAGGAAGAACAAGGCCTATGAAGAAAAGAACACCTTGCCTACTGTGAAGCATGGCGGGGGGTCAATCATGCTTTGGGGCTGTTTTGCTTCTGCAGGTACTGGGAAGCTTCAGCGTGTGCAAGGTACCATGAATTCTCTTCAGTACCAGGAGATATTGGAGGACAATGTGATGCAGTCCGTCACAAACCTGAGGCTTGGGAGACGTTGGACCTTTCAACAGGACAATGATCCCAAGCATACCTCCAAGTCCACTAGAGCATGGTTGCAGATTAAAGGCTGGAACATTTTGAAATGGCCATCGCAGTCACCAGACTTAAAGCCGATTGAGAACCTCTGGTGGGACTTAAAGAAAGCAGTTGCAGTGCGCAAGCCTAAGAATGTGACTGAACTGGAGGCTTTTCCCTATGATGAATGGGCGAAGATACCCGTAGCTCGCTGCAAGACACTTGTGTCAAGCTATGCTTCACGTTTAAAAGCTGTTATAACTGTAAAAGGATGTTGTACTAAGTATTAAGATTGAATGTCACTTGGGGGTTGAATAAAACTGATAATGATGTGAGCAGAGAAAAGACATTTGTGGTTATTTCATTATAAATGTTATGTTATATTTGTCTGACCTACACGTGCCTCTTTGATTTAATTATAAGCAGGATGACTGAATGATCAAAATCAATGTCAAACCGGCCAAAACAATCAATTTCAGTGGGGGTTGAATAATTTTGAACACAACTGTATATACTATTAAAAATAAATAAATGCAACCTCGGTGAGCATAAGCAAATGGAGAATGTTCTCAGAACTTTGGCTAATGTTCTAGCAAGGTTCTCTCAAAGTTATGAACAAACATTCTTCAAAGTTTTCTGGTCTTATATAATTTTCTTTAAAAATAAGCATAAATCATTATAAATATCTTTTAAATGTTACTTGTTTCAGAACATTCAACGTTCAAAAGTAACGTTCCCATAATGTTTGCAAAATTATAAAACAGAATGTTCCCTTCAGACGCGTTTTAACCAAGAAAGAAACGTTTTTAAAACATTTTTTAAAAATTGAATGCTTAGGAAACATTCAGAAATAATATTTTCATAACTTAATAAATATATTTTTGTTTGATGGGTTCCTTCAAAAGCATGAAAAAAAAATCTTATTGACCCCAAAATATTGAACAGTAGGCCTAGTGTATGTATGTATGCATGCGTATGTTATGGTTCAACATTATGATTTCACAACTATCACAAGGCTATCATTTAAAACTGTCAGCCATCTTGGCGTCAAATCGGCAGAGTTTGCAACAACAATACTTACCAGAAAACCAGTCATAAGCTAGCCATAAGAATAGATGTACTAAAACAAGTTTGTCATTCAATGGACTGTGATCAATTGCACATAAACTCGAGTGTGAAAGTACTCTCAGAAACATGTCTTCTTTATCCCTTATATATCAGAGTTGTATCTGAAGCTGGAAGACGTGACAAAGAGGTTCTTACGGCCCTGCATCATGGATGTGAAGATCGGGAAGAGAAGTTACGACCCGTTTGCGTCACAAGAAAAACGCGAAGAGCAGATTAGCAAGTATCCTCTGATGGAAGAGATCGGATTCCTGTTACTGGGAATGAGGGTGAGACAGTGTGTGTGTGTGAATTTTATTATACTCATTATGCAGGATCTCTTTTTTCTCTGTTGTTTTATCTCTATATCCTTCCCTCGGTGTCTGATTTCCTTATTACAAGCCGTGAAGGTTCATAAACACAGTATTAAGCTTCAGATCATCTAATTGAGGGCTCTAAAAGTTCGCTTTCAATGCTACAGAACAGAAATCTCTGTCTGCTGCTTGTAAGGCATGATCAATATCCAGAGCTTCTCCAGACTTGGTTAATTACCTCTGAAGAATACTGATAAGACAGAATTGTGATGAAACCGGCGGTCAGTACACACACTCCTCTGCTTTTGTTCTCCTTATTGTGCAGCACTGGCTGTGAAGGTCAAATGAGAAGAGATGAAGAGATCATGTTAGTTTCATCATTGTGTCGAAAGATCTTCTCGTACTGATGTATTTATCATGATACAAACAGTGAAATTTTCTGATGTTTTCTTATATCGTCATGTTTATCTTCTGTTTTATGGACTTTCTATTTATGGTGTTATTCGAGTACAGACGACATTGTTGTCAAAATGATCCCCGTTCAGACGTATCCACATAATGATTAAAAGGATCAGCACCACATCCACTTCTACCACTGTTCTACCAGAATTTTTAGTCCTTATCTGCAAGACAGACTTTTCAGGATAGGAGATGGACTAAAAAATAACTCCCACACCTTACTCGCCTGATTCTGGAAGATAAATTCCTCAAACAGTGGTGGAAGAGGATATGGTGCTGATCCTTCAAGAGTCACTCTCAATCTGTCTGTTTATAAAGCCTATAAAAAAGTCTTAATGTATTTTACAACACTTCAGCTTGTGATTCGTATTAAGGGGAGGTCATTTTTTAGGATTCTTCACCTAACCTAAGTGTCTGTGATCCTGACACCTTCCACCTCTGGAGACTCCAGGTAGGTTTTTGTCTTACCCTGCTGACCCAATGAGTTTTTTGAGTCTGTGAGTCTGTGCATTGGTCATGCCTTAACTTTGCAGTTTCTAGTATTGCACTAGTATTGCATCATTCTCATGCATGAGCATTTTATAATTTTTGACTTTTCAGTCTGAGTTAAATGTCTTTTTTTAGCCTGTGAAAGAAAACCTGCCTAATAGTTATACACACCGGGGTGTTTTTCATTTCCAGCCTTCATGAACAATTATATATCACTTATTAATGGTCAAATACAAAATTAATAGTAGTTATTAAGACTGATGTGGTTTGGAATTGGTAAAATGTGCTTGGAAAACAATATGATCTGAAAATCAACCTAATAATTCTCAACACGGCATACACACTAACTAAAGTAAAACAATGTGAAATCAAAATAAACCACCCCTTTAAATAATAAGCCGTTTCCCACAAAAGCAGTTTATTCAGCATAGTGAAGCCTCTCTTCCATTGACATCCATTAAAGAAAGCCTCTTGTCTCCTTCCCTGTGTACCACAGCGTTAGCTATCTTGCAGGCTTGACTTCAAGTGGCTTTGGTATTACATGTGCGCATGATGTAACCGTTTTCACAAATTGATGTTTACATGGAGACTATAATGGTATCGTTTTCAGAAACTTGCACTTTGTCATTTAAACGAAGTGCCAATAAAATGTCTTCAGTTTAAAACGGTCTTGTAAACAGCTCCTATTAGCGTATTTTCCTGTGTTCGGTTTCAGTTTCTTTTGTTCCTCAAGTTCCAGCTTTTCATTTGTTGTCATAGTTACGAATTATGTTGAACACCTGGTACTGGTTGAGTTCGTCAATTAGTACTGTGTATTTAAGCCTTGAGCTTTGTTCAGTTCAGTTCTATGGCCTATATTTTCTTTGAGTTGAAGCCAAAGCTATTATAATTTTGTACTCCTGCGATTCCTGGGTTTTTTGGATTATGTTTTTGATTTGTGTATTAATGAAGTTAAATGGCTGATATTAAGATCTACTTCTCCCCGCTCCTCCATCTACAGCTGCTTAGCCCAATGTGACACATTCATGTTCTAGCATGGAGTGCTGGGGAATCTGTGGAAATATCCTTTAAAATGTTAACATTTGCAGAATTGCATTGTGCTTTCTAAAAGTTGGCAATCATGAGATTGAGTTTTTCCCAATTTTTTAAAGAAATACATAAAAAAGCGGGAAAAAAAGTTTAAAAGTTAAACTATGCTTCCTTTCCATGTTAACTATTCTTGAAATGAAGTAAAGCTGTAACAAAACAGTATCGAAATATTTTATATAAATAAAAAATTTCATTAAATTAAAAAAACAAAACCTAATAAAAATATCAAAAACACAAAATTACTAAATCCTAAACTAAAATTGAAACAAAACATTGAAATATAAAAGTAAATAAAAATCAAAAGTAAATAAATAATACCAAAATTACATATAGTTTCCCCTGCCAACAAAAAATATTTATTCTGAAAAGTGCTATAAAAATTTGAGTTTCATTGAAAAATTTAACTTAATACATATTAAATATTTCTCAGATAATATTTTCATTATTTATTTTGGTATGGTAAAAAAAAAAAAAAGATAATTTAAAAACAACGTTGGCTTTATAATATAATACTTAACATTTTCTCACACAGTATCAGTGTGTCTTCATACATGAAAATATAACTATACAAAATACATGCCTTTTATATTTTTGGGTCATCATATTTGGGGGTCCTTGGCATCAAAAAGTTTGAAAACCCTGACCTCTGCAATCAGATTGTGTGTTGCAATATACAGCCAGTATGGTGATGCAAGCTTTAACATCTGTTCCCTTTTAATCCTAAAGCATCTATGAAAAATGACTAGCAAAATGACATTTTGTCATTGATACCACACCAGATAACTCCACCCCCCTGAAATTTTACAGTTTAAACATTAATGAAACATTGTTTGACATTAGTACAATATGATTGACTGTGCCAATTTTTTCTAACAGAAAAGACAGAAAATCATCCTTGAAACTGTCAGGTCATTTGTAGAAAAGATACTGTTGTTGCAATGTATTTTACATTGCAATGTTTATCATTGACAGTTTTTTGTGAGTTCAGTTAAGTGTGAAGTCTCCATCTCTTTTCCTGTGTTCAGTGTCTCCTTCCTCCAGCCCCTCAGTAAATCATCCTTTCTCTCTGCGTGTGCTTGTTTCTTTGCCCTAATTGGTTTCAATGTCTCTAGGCTGGGAAATATTTGCCAGCTGCTGTCCCCCTCTGCTTCCTTTTAGCTCTCTCTCTCTCTTTCTTGTACTTGCTTGCCATGTTATTTCAGTTTGTTTCATTTGTTTTGTTGTGTGGCGGGCTGTAAGGATCCATCCAGTGAGGCTCGTCACAGTTTTAAGTCTGTATGCTATGCATGCAAGTTTCTCCAGTGCTGTTCTAAAACCTAGAAACCTCTAAAATCATTTGGTGTACTTGGCTAATGCTAAATTGTAGACCGCAAAGCAGGTCACTCTGTTTTGAAGCATATTTTCATATTAGTTTCTGATGGATCTCTTCTGATCTTCTTCTCTCTCAGGTGTACCAGATCGACTCAGACAGTTACATTACTCACGACCAGTTCTATGGACGCAGTCTTGGAAAGGACACTGTTAAAAATGGTATGACTTCAACTTCAGATTTTATTTTATTTCATTTATTTTCTATGCATGGTTATGGAAATTTCCAATCCTGGAAAATCAAACAAAGAAATAATAATTCAGCTCAGCGCTATGGAGAAATATAATAAGAGTTATATTATAATGACTTTCAGAGACAATATTTACAATTTCCAGACTTTTCCAGATCTGTAAATCAGTTTTAAAATTCCATTTAATTTATTTGATTGATTGATTGATTATAGAGTCATTTTGACAATAATATCGTCACTCTGACCCAGTTCGTTTGCTGGCTTCCATGGCTGCAAAATGCTGTGTTTTACGCCAACTGACAACCCCGAGTGCCGAAATACTATTGGGTAGATTGGCAGTGGACGGGATCACACGGACCAAAACAAAAACAGACATTCTGACATGGAATGCACATTTAAAAGTAGAATAACTGGCTGTTGCATTGGCATGTTTCTGAAACGCACAGTATTATGATATTTTTGTGCTTTAGTATAGTCAAAAAAATGACTATGTGATCCTGTAGTCTCTAAACTAAAAAATTAATCTGTGAATTTTTCTCCCCTCAGGCCTGACTAGATTCTTCCATAATGGTCAAGACTTACAGAGGCATGCAGTTTCCCTGATCATCTCTAAAATCCGAAGCATTCTCCGCTGGTTTGAGAGTCAAACTCAGCTGCATTTCTATGCCAGCTCCCTGCTGCTGGTGTATGAAGGCTCTCCTCACACAGTCAATGGATGGAAACACAAGCGAGCTGCGATAGGAAGAAAACATCAGCAGGGGGAACCACAGAGCAACTGTAGCAAACCCCTTGAGACTCTGAGCGTTCAGGGCAGTTTAACACACAGTGATCCGTACTGCCATGAGAGGAACGCTAACGGAATATGTGTAGGAAGTGTAGAAGAGGAACATGAGGAAATTGGAATGGGGGATAAGAAGCAGTTTGGACAGGAGGAGGCAGTGGAGGTGAAGATGATCGATTTTGCTCATGTATTTCCCAGCAATAGTCCGGATGAGGGCTACATGTTCGGACTGAGGAACCTTCTCTCAACTTTAGAACAAATACTAAAGGACTGACTGACATCTGACCTCCTGAGAGAGTCCATTTCTCTTTCTCTTTCTCTGGGGCTATACATTTATAAGCATTTTTTTTTTCTTGATTTAATTTTTTGAAAGACCTTTGAGGCCTTTTTTTTAAAAAAAATAAGACTTTTTACGATGAAAACATTCGAACTCAAAACTGTCAACAACTAAAATTATATTGACCTCAGGGTGAAAAATCATAATAAAATAATTATGATTATTATATGAAAACACACTAACAAAACACACTTACTGATATCGCTATACTTCTGATGCAACAACAGATGTTTTTATTGCTCTTTGGATTCCAAAATAAATTATAGTTATAATTTTATTTGTTAAATTTGTTTACATTTTTTACTGCCAAAAATATCCACATTTGTGTATCTTTTAAAACTTTTTTTTTTTTTAAAGTATTTACAAATCATTTAGAAACTGCAAAAACAATTCATTTTATTGCATTAAATTATTTTAGAAATTTTATTGTATAAAAATAAGAAAACGTCCTTAGAACGTTAAATGTTTTTCATATAAATTTGGAATCATACAACAAAATGCCGTGTTGTTTTGTGTCTTTTTAATCACAGCAATACGTAAAGGCTTGTTAACAGAGAAAATTGGTATTCTTTACTTATTGCTGAATAAAACAGAATAAGCAATGAGCAGTCATTAATATTTCAGCTTTAAGGTGACTTATGCCTGCAATCATGAAGCTTATGCTCTTTTATAAGTGACAGTTATGGATTTTATGCTGCTGACATTTTTTGTTGATCAGATCCAATCAGGTTATTTCTTAAAGCAATCTTAAAACATTCAAAAGTTCCCAAATCTCAGAACTTTGTTAAATTGTTCAAAAGTCTAATACGGAATAAAAATGTCTGTACAGCATAAAGTGTTCAACTGACAGAACACTTGATTGTTCTCTTATGCTTTGAAAATGATGCAAGCACTCTATTCCCATGTTAACGCAGGTAAATTTAGCTTTGCAGAAAGTCTCAGATTCTTCACTGACTTTTCCCCTAATGGCTACTTTGGGTTTTTTTCTAAGAGTTTGATATTATCCATAAACCATCTCTTACATGAGCAGCACTTATCTCAAACCGAGATTGCTAATATGTGCAAGCAAACAGGACCAAAAACAATTATTTTAATTCTCTTCTGATGCTTAAAAAACTCATTATTTGTACTGATGTTCAAAAACATCTCACTTCTTTTTAATACTTAAAGCTGATCAAGCAAGTCAAAACAAAGACGTTAGTAGCATATTAATTATTAAGTTGTTCAAAAATAGATAAAACAGAAATAAATGAGTATCTGAAGTGAAGTGTATCATTTCATGTGGATAAGCTCACAGTTATTTAGCTGCAGTCCTGCTGCGTTTCTTCATTTACAGTTTTCGAAGTGTCATTCTGTCCTCCTGATCTTCTTTAAACTGCAGGCATTTTTATTACTCATAATTTGAATGTAATTTGAAATATAATTGGAACCTCAGAAGCAATTTCCCAGCAAACGCCCCCAGAAACGCTCAGCTCTGAGACATCCATTAAAGAAACAAAAATTGAATTTATTGGCTTAAGATCTCACTTTTTAGCCGCTGACAATGTTTTTATTTCTTTTTTCCCTGTCCCCCAACCTTTGATCTCAAAGCATGTTCATATTGTTTGAAATGCATTTACATACAGGAACACATTTCATGTTTTTCTCACAGTTCTGAATGAATAAATCATACATTTCATACAGTATGTATATTTGATATTTATATTTCTTGCCTGCCTGCCTCATCCTCATCAATGTTATAGTGTATGTGTAGTTCTCCACATTTTCATTTGGTGGCGCTGTGGTTCCTGTGAGGCTGCACAGATTGAAAGACTAGCAATGGTAAAAGCTCAAAACTCCCATCTTTTGGCATCAGATTCAGATAAGAAATTCAGTGGAAAACGAAAAGCATTTCATGATATATGTAGCGGTGTACGTGATGTGGTTATTATATTGCTTTTTCTGTGTTGATTTGAAAGAGCTCTTGATTATTTGCTTTGGGATCTATGTCTATGACACTTGTGGGAGTTTGCTTGAGATGAGAGACAGTGGCGGGCTTGAGAAAACAATTTTACTTGCACATTTTCTGGATGGGCTTTATTATTTAAATATTGTGTGTTAGTATGTCCATTGATCATGCTGGGAGCGTTCGAGTGTGATTTGTGATTAATTTAATCAATAAATGGCCAGATCGAGATGGGGTGCAGGAGGAAAAGAGAGAAACTAATTAAAACTGGAATTGATTCTTTAGTAAAATGACAAGCTTTATCTCATAGTGCTCAAACATGTGCATTCCAAATCATTTATTATTCAGGGTTAGTTCACCCAAAAATGAAAATTATGTCATTAATTACTGACCCTCATGTCGGTCCACATTCTTAAGATATCTTTTGTTCTCTTAACACAAATTAAGTCATCTTTTGTTTCAAATCAGTGTATCAAACTGTCAAAGTCACGGAAGCCATTGAAATTTTGAAACATTTCGTATTGAAGCCTCATTTACTGAAATCACATGACTTTGGCAGTTTTATACATGCTCTGAACCACTGAGTCGAAACAAAAAATTTGTAAAGATTTGAAGCTTCATGAAGCAGTGTTTTGAAATCCCTCATCACTACATATTGTTGAATAAGTCGTTATTAAAAAGTATTCTCATAACTTCATAACATTAAGGTTGAACCAGTGTAGTCACATGAGCTGTTTTAAATATGTTTTATACCTTTCTGGCAAACTGAAAGTGTTAATGATCTTGCTGTCAATGGAGGCCTCACTTAGCTATTGGATTTATCAAAAATATCTTAATTTGTGTTCCGAAGATAAGCGAAGGTCTTACGGGTGTAGAACGACCTGAGAATGAGTAATTAATGACAGAATTTTCATTTTTGGGTGATGTAGCACCCCCTAGCATGTCTATGGCTATTTAGTGGAGTGCGCTCCCCGAATTATTTTGTATCAAACCTCTTTTTATTAATAAATGATGCTCTAAGTGTAATCCCTTTTATTATGCTACCTGATTAATAACCGTTTCCTTAATGGCAATTATTCTCTGAATGAACTTTAGTTTGCAATGTCCTTATAAACAATGAGAAATGACTGTAAATGTTGAGCTGTACTCAATGCTTGATCAATCAACGTTACGTTTACCATCTACATGTCCCCACTAGTGACTGCTAACACTATACAGGCAGTAAATCTCAATCATCAATTTGCTTTTCACCCTTAGAGTTGATAAACCGTTTTACGTTTCCCCCATCTAGGAAATATCAGTAACATCTACCTCAAATGTTAAATGCGTTACTATTGTGAACCCAAAATGTATACAAATACTCAACAGAAAATTTGTTTAAACCATTTACTTAACAGATGGTACAGTTGTGTTCAAAATTATTCAACCCCCCAATGCTGTAAATGGTTTTAGAGAATTTAGAGTACATTTGTAATTGAATTCAGAATGAAATCCTACAAGGACTTCTTAAAGAAGCATGTGCAACTAAAATGACATCAATTGGTTTTGTAATACAGTAGTAAATGTTTCTTTTGTGAATTCTTCATTGACACAATTATTCAACCCCTTAAAGACTACCACTCTGAAGAACAGAGGTCCATTGAAGTGTTTTCAATCAGGTATTGAAAGCACCTGTGGATGTCAGGGAGCAGCAATAAAGCCTAATAAGCACCAATTAGGCAGCTTTAAAATGACTGTGATACTCAGCTCCTTCTAGACATTTACTGGTGTGGTTACAAACATGGTGAAGTCAAGAGAATGGTCCAGGAAGACAAGAGAAGAGGTGATTACTCTTCACAGGAAGGGCAATGGCTATAAGAAGATTGCAAAGAGGTTAAACATACCAAGAGACACCATAGGAAGCATCATTCGCAAATTCAAGGCAAAGGGCACTGTTGAAACGCTACCTGGTCGTGGCAGAAAGAAGATGCTGACTTGGACTGCTGTGCGCTACCTGAAGCGTAGAGTGGAGAAAAGTCCCCGTGTGACTGCTGAGGAACTGAGAAAAGATTTGTCAGATGTAGGTACTGAGGTTTCTGCTCAGACAATACGGCGCACCCTGCGTAATGAAGGCCTCCATGCCAGAACTCCCAGGCGCACCCCCTTGCTGTCTCCAAAGAATAAGAAGAGTCGACTGCAGTATGTCAAAAGTCATGTGGACAAACCACAGAAGTTTTGGGATAGTGTTCTGTGGACTGATGAAACAAAATTAGAACTGTTTGGGCCCATGGATCAACGCTATGTTTGGAGGAGGAAGAACAAGGCCTATGAAGAAAAGAACACCTTGCCTACTGTGAAGCATGGCGGGGGGTCAATCATGCTTTGGGGCTGTTTTGCTTCTGCAGGTACTGGGAAGCTTCAGCGTGTGCAAGGTACCATGAATTCTCTTCAGTACCAGGAGATATTGGAGGACAATGTGATGCAGTCCGTCACAAACCTGAGGCTTGGGAGACGTTGGACCTTTCAACAGGACAATGATCCCAAGCATACCTCCAAGTCCACTAGAGCATGGTTGCAGATTAAAGGCTGGAACATTTTGAAATGGCCATCGCAGTCACCAGACTTAAATCCGATTGAGAACCTCTGGTGGGACTTAAAGAAAGCAGTTGCTGTGCGCAAGCCTAAGAATGTGACTGAACTGGAGGCTTTTGCCCATGATGAATGGGCGAAGATACCCGTAGCTCGCTGCAAGACACTTGTGTCAAGCTATGCTTCACGTTTAAAAGCTGTTATAACTGTAAAAGGATGTTGTACTAAGTATTAAGATTGAATGTCACTTGGGGGTTGAATAAAACTGATAATGATGTGAGCAGAGAAAAGACATTTGTGGTTATTTCATTATAAATGTTATGTTATATTTGTCTGACCTACACGTGCCTCTTTGATTTAATTGTAAGCAGGATGACTGAATGATCAAAATCAATGTCAAACCGGCCAAAACAATCAATTTCAGTGGGGGTTGAATAATTTTGAACACAACTGTATATTATGCACACATACAGTTCACATAGCACAACTCCAATGAAATGAAACAGTTGAATTTCACATAAATTTAACCTAAAGCTGGCAGAAATATTAAATGGCCATGTAGAGAAATAAAATAAATACCCAACAGTCAAAGAGAGATATGATGCAGGCCTGTTTCGTCGCTTGGGCACGTTGAGACCGCAAACCCAATGGTCCCTTCGCGCCATAGCACACAAACTCACTGCGGGAATAACTGTTGATCGGCGCGTCGTCCTTCCCCTTCGTGGCCTCACAACGCTTGCGAAGCTGGTGTCCGATGACCGCGTCCAACAGCTTAGCGAAGGATGGTTTCGTTTTCCTCTTCCTCTTCACACACATCTCAACATGTCGCAACTTGTCCCAACACTTCTCTCAGACCCCTCCCTTTTTTTCCTGATTGGATGTTTCTTACGGGTAGGTATACATTTTTTTCCAACTAAATTCTAACACACATATCAACATTGTTTTAACATAGTTACTCATCTTTTACACATTATAAAATATACATTTCAAAGAAAATACACAAAATATAAACAAGGATTTTCAGGAAAACTCATATTCCAACAGGGCTACATCCTCCCCTTACTAAATGTCTAAATGTCCTCATTAGACATAACACATAATACCCACATTCAACTATGTAGTGTTACACCATCCACATCACCGGCACGACCAGCTCCACCCACACGATCACAATCACCCGAGTTGTAACTATCTGCACCTGTCTTCACTCACGTTCACACCCTATAAAAGACTCGCACTGCCTCAGTTAGTTGTCTGATCTCGTCTATTATGGATTACAGAGTCACCTGTGTTACTCACCTGTCTTCTTCGGATCCATCGGATGTTCCTTCGTCAGCTTCGACTCCTCATCAGGCGTGTGCGCGAACTGCTGGACAGTATTCTCACACAATCTGCAACACAAAGAAAGATACCTCACCCTGCAAGCTAAGTCACCTGTTGTTTCACGGACTTGTAAACTCACCATGCCCAACCGTATACCTGTTTACTGTGTCCTTCTGTTTAATAAAACCATTGATTAACTTTACCTACTGTGTCTGACAGTAGAGTATTGAACTTTTTCTTTTTTTTTTCTGAACTGTGAGCTCCTAATTATTAACTAAGTGGAAACCTAATGTCTTCCTAGTTTAATAATTACCCCTCTATGAACTATGGTAAGTGGGTGCTCACTTGCCTTTCCAGGTTCATCATAGGTAAGTCTCAATACTGGTTTTATCTTTCTTTTCTCAATTAACCCTGTTCTGGGTACTCTATTAACTATTGTTTTAGAGCTCCGTTTTGCTTTAGGTGGGTAGACAGAATTTCTTCCTACATCCCCGTATGCTTCGGAATCATAAGAGTCCGATTCTGTCGCAGCTTGATCTTCTGCGTCATTTTCGACGTTAGACTCCTGCTCTTCCACTGACTGCACAGGACTCAGTTTTTTGACATTTTCACCTTGTGAACATACTGACACTCTTTCCAACTCATCCTTTCTTTCCAGTAGACATTCTGCGCATTTCCGGTATGGTATGCTGACATATTCACACTCCCTTTCCGATGAGGAATCCGTTATCTCTGAGACTTCTTCTCTTTGCCTCATGATTGGTTGTCTTTGTCTGATTCGAGTTGAACGTGTTCTGGGTCTCACAGAGTTTTCTTCACAGGCTTGCTCCACTGGGATCCTCACAAATTGCCCAATAGGTAATATGTGGTCACAATGTATGGTTCTTATTCTGCCTCTGCCTCCCTCAGGTCTCACGCGGAACACAGGTAAGTTTGGCATCTTTCCCACCACTACATGAGGTATGGAACTCCATCGGCTGTCCAGCTTGTGTTTCCCCTTTAGACCTAGATTCTTTAAAAGAACACGGGCTCCTTCCTGTATGTTCTGGAACCTGACCTTCTGATCATAGGCTCTCTTGTTCCTCAGGTGAGTCTTATCAGCTGCTTGACTAGTCAGTTGATAGGCTCTTTGGAGGTCATGTTTCAGGCTTTCAACGTACTGGAAATGGTTCCTCTCCTCTGTTATCTTTCAACGTTTCAAAGCACAGGTCTACAGGTAGTCTAGCTTCCCTGCCAAACATTAAGTAATAAGGCGAGTATCCCGTCGCATCATTTTTTGTGCTGTTGTGCGCATGCACTAATGAAGCTACATGCTGACTCCAGAATCTCTTTTTCTCTTGGCCTATAGTAGCCAGCAGAGAGAGCAGCGTACGGTTGAACCGCTCCGGCTGGGGGTCCCCTTGAGGGTGATACGGAGTTGTTCGTGATTTCCGTATGCCCAAGGTTGTCAACAGTTCTCTTATCAGTCTCAACTCGAAATCTCTTCCCTGATCAGAATGAATCCTAACAGGTAAGCCATAGTGAATGAAATACTTTTCTACTAGGACCTTCGCTACTGTCAGGGCTTTCTGATTGTTTCAGGGAAGGCCTGTGCATATCTGGTATAGTGATCGGTCACAACCAGGATGTTACTAATGCCTCTGAAATCAGGCTCCATTGACAAAAAGTCAATACAAACAAGGTCCATAGGCGCACTACTGGTGATTTGGTGGAGAGAGGTGGCTTTCTTGGCAGGTGTTTTACAAGTGAGGCAGAGTCCACAATTCCGCACATACTCCTCTGTATCATGAGCCATTTTGGGCCAGTAGAATCTTGCTCTCAGGAGTTGAGTTACCCTCTCCTCACCTAAGTGGCCCATGTCGTCATGAAGAGAGCGCAACACTACTTCTCTGAACTCAGCAGGCAGCGCAAGCTGTAGTGCCTCCTCTGCAGCTTTCTTACTGGATCTGAACAGAAGTCCATCTCTCATCACAAGTCTGCCAACCTCCCTCTTCATCAGTAGCATCTCTGGGTCTAGGTCTTTGTTGCTTGGCCAGACTCCCTTTTCCACTACCTAAATCACTCGTGTGATCACAACATCCCTCTTCTGGGCAGTCATCAAGTCCGCTTTTGATAGTTGCTCCAGTGAGCTGAGGTGTAACTGAGACGGAAAGGCATACACTTCCAGAATACAGGCTGGCGAAGCTCCTAATTGTTCCACATATCTGGGGGAAGAATTTGGGGATACGTCGACTTCCACCCGCTGACACATGGACTTCACTGCGGTCTAAGACATGTCACCCCACTCCCCGTCTTCAGGTAAGTTGCGCGACAGCAAGTCTGCGTCAATGTTTGCTTTTCCAGGCCTATACTTGACTTTGAAAACGTAGGTGGCCAAGGCTGCATGCCAACGATGACCTATCGCGTTGAGTTTGGCCGTAATAAGTATGTATGTCAATGGGTTATTGTCGGTGCATACAGTGAACTTCGCTCCATAGAGGTAGTCGTGAAATTTATCAACAACAGCCCATTTCAGCGCCAGGAACTCTAGTTGATGTACAGGGTATCGCTGTTCAGAAGAGCTCAACTTTCTGCTGGCGAACACCACCGGTCTTAACCCTTCTGGATGTTCCTGATAAAGTACAGCACCGAGCCCTTTGAAACTTGCATCTGTGAGTAAAACATGGCTTATTGGCATCAGCAAATGCCAGTACAGGTGCATTAAGCAAACACTGAATGATACGCCTGAATGCGTCTGTGCAAGACTGATCCCATCTGTCACTGAAGAGTTCTGATTCTTTAAAATATTTCTTGGTCTTGTCTGGGGTTTGCTTCCTTCCTCCTTGAGTGGGTGCATAACCTTTTATCAGTTCCGTGAGGTCTTACAATCACAGAGTAATTGGCTATAAAGCGTCGATAATACCCACAGAAACCTAGAAAAGATTGCAAGGACTTAAGGTCTGTGGGCATAGGCCACCTAGCGACCGCCTCCAGCTTTTCAGGGTCAGTAGCCAGTCCCTCAGCGGACACTATGTGGCCCACATACTTAACCCCGGGTTGACAAAATTGACACTTGTCGAGGGAGAGTTTTAGCCCTACCTCTTCAAGCCTATCCAACACTTGCAGGAGCCTCTTCTTGTTCTTCTAAGGAACGTCCAAAGACTATGAGATCATCTAAATAAACTAACACCTGAAGGAGATTCGTGTCGCCGACAGCTTTCTCCATAAGTCTTTGGAACATGGCAGGCGCTCCAGTTATGCCTTGAGGCATCCTCTCAAATTGGAAAAAATCCAAGAGGGCAAATGAAAATGGATATTTCTTTGTCCTCCTCTACCATGGCAATTTGATAGTAGCCACTATGTAAATCAAGGACAGAAAACCATTTGCTTTGAATTAGACAATCTAACGCATCATCGATTCACGGGGTCGTGTACTGGTCTGGAATTGTACTTCTATTAAGGGTCCTATAGTCCACACACATCCTGATACACCCAGTCTTCTTTCTGGCTATCACAATTGGAGAGACATCCTGACTACACGATTCCTTAATTATACCAGCCTTTAACAACTCCTGTAAATGCTGACGAACATCATCAATATCTGCAGGAGCCAATCGCCTTGAACGTTCTCTGAACGGCTTTGCATCGGTCATCCTGATATGGTGTTCCACGTCCTTGGCCAGGCCAACATCCCACTCATGGAATGAGAAGACGTTTACTCGCTCACACAACTTTTGACGAAGTCATGCTTTCCATCGGGAAGGGATGGGCAAGTCACCAAACTGAAACAATTGTGGGTCTAACTCTGTGGGTACAGTCACTGCTTCCGTTTCGACTTTCAGAGACGGAACAACTGGATGAACGTGACACAGCTGGCCTAAGACAGTCCCAATTGGAATGACCATAGGCTGCAGCAGTACTCCTGATGGTAATGGAGCGGTGGGTGATGCCTCAACCCTCAACATGTCTTTACCCAGAGGTCTCTTTAACTCCACTTCACAGATGGTGCTGCATTCACCACGAGGAGGTAAGGTTAGTGAGCCTGGACCCATCCACTTCACACATGCAACCTCATCCTCTTCACCCTCAGGGGTTGGTTGGTCTGTGTGATCAATAGAGTTCTTTGCCTTTATGCCAAGGGTCTGGGAAATGTCCACTCCTGTGTTCTAACTACAGAGCATGGACAGTCTCTGGAACAGGTTTGCATTGGTGCCTAGGATCACGGGGGTCTTTTCAGGATTTTGTGAATTTGGGCAAATCAGAGCAAGGACAGAAAGTGTTTCCTTCGCACCGGTGACCTTCTCTGGAAACTCCATCTCCACTACCACATATCCCAGATAGGGGTAACTGGTGTCGCTTAACCCAAATATTGCCAACCCTGACACTGGATGGATTGGGACATCAGGTAAGTGTTTCTCATACCAGGGCTCGAAGATGATGGTGATTTGAGAACCACTATCTAAAAGTGCATTGGAGTGCTGGCCATTTATCTTCCCTGGGATGATTGAACATGGCCCAACTAGTCCTGAAGGAATGCCGCTCCCAAGGGTGGTTACTTCACTTTTCTTAGCTGTGCACACGGTGTGACAAGCCCCTGATGCTTGCGAAGATGGGTCACCCTGTTCAGCTCTCTTTAGAGCCTGTATTAGCTTTCGAATCACTTTGGCGTGATTCTCTGCATTCTGGCATTTGGCAGAGTAATGGCCGTTTTCACCACAGCGGTAACAAAAGTTCCCATCTGAGTCATAAGAAGGTTGCTTTTTATTATCACTATGGGCTGGTCTCGATGGCTCTACTCGAAGAACTGAAGTAGGGGCTTCAGAGACTTTCAGCTTCTGGCCTGTCATTTGCTTTTGCAGGCTTTTCACTTGCTTTCTCAAAACAGCTAATTCACTATCACCACTTATCTCTGGAGTGGGCATCTTTGACACAGGTCCTTTGCCATCTGCTACAACCTGGCTAGGCAAAGTACTCATGGCAGCGAACATTGACTTGAGTTCTCGAATTTCTGTTCTCAAACGCTCAACATCATCCAGTCTATTGTCTGTAGCAGGGTTTGTGTGAACTCTCTAGACAGAGGTGTTCAGCTTTGTCCTTAATGACTCGTACTCTTCTTCACCTCTGATCTCACTCAGCAGTTCCAAGAATGATGGAGGGTTTTCCTTTCGTTCACTGAGTTTAAGCTGAACAAGCATCATATCGGAGTGAATAGCACCTCTCAGCATTTGTTCCACTCGAGCACGGTCAGCACGGCCTGTAGGGAGACCATCACGACTACCTTGGTCAATGACAACTCTATTCGCCTTAGAAAGTCTGCTGTAGCAATCTAAATGCAAAATACAGGTCCTCACCTGTCTCAGCAGACCCAAAAGCACTCTCAATGGCTTATAAGCACAGATCAGGACAAACTTCTGGATCAGCAGTCCACACCGCCTTTACTACCGCTAACGCAGGCCCTTTAAGACTTTCCATGATACGTCGCCATTTCTCCTTAGTGGAACACTCACTCTCCTCGACCATCAGACGTGCATGTTCTAACCAATGCTCAAGAGACTCTTCTCCAACTGGAGTTGGCAAGGTACCTGAAAACACTCTCAGACAACAGTAACTGCTGTTGTCACCTGATGGTTTCCCCATCTTAGTCAACAAATCACCTACTGCACGAATAATAGATTCTGCAGAGCCACTCTCTGGAGGTTCTTCCACCGAACTCTTTAAAGGGCTCGAAGGAGTAGGACTTTCCGGAGCAATAACAATTATCCATTTTTTTGTCTTGCCCTCTGGCCACAGTTCCGGAGGGATTTTGGTGGGGTCCACCGTCTCTTTACACTCACATAGCACCCGGTGACAATCCAGCTTCAGACTAATTGTCTGTCCTATCACTCGCACGCGTCCTAAGGCTTTAATAGTTCCTAGGGCTTCTTCAATCTGGCCATTTGTAATGTCTTCTGGAATCAGCACCATAAGAGAATGGGCATCATCCAACTCTTCTCGTCTGCACCAGTCTTTGAGCTCCTGAACTAATTCTGCAGTACTACACTTAGCCTCAATTCTCTTTTAGGTTTTTAGCTTAGATAAACTATTTGACTTATCTTTTCTTGCAGAAGCTAATAACAATTTCCAGGCAAATTGTTAACAGATATTAACTTAAATTAACATAGGACGTGTGTTTTTTTTTTAACTAACTAACAAAACTTTACCGGCTAATCTATTAGCATCAAATAACAAATTAGTTAACTGCATCAATTATAACATTCCGGACGAGCCCCCATTTTATATAGCCCCCCCTAGCGTGTCGGGCTATTTAGTGGAGTGCGCTCCCCTAATTCTTTTGTATCAAACCTCTTTTTATTAATAAATGATGCGCTAAGTGTAATCCCTTTTATTATGATACCTGATTAAAAACCGTTTCCTTAATGGCAATTTTTCTCTGAATGAACTTTAGTTTGCAATGTCCTTAAAAACAATGAGAATGTTGAGCTGTATTCAAGGCTTGATCAATCAACGTTACGTTTACCATCTAAATGTCCCCTCAAGTGACTGCTAACACTATACAGGCAGTAAATGTCAATCATCAATTTGCTTTTCACCCTTAGAGACAGGGGCGGACTGGCCATCGGGAGCACCGGGTCATTTCCTGGTGGCCTGATGGCCATTCTGGCCTGCCGGCTACCGCTGTGCTGTCGATCAGACTGACGTGCAATAGGCTGGTAGGCAACTGCGAATTAATTAACACACTTATGAAACTACGAATAAGGCAATCGCGGAGTGAAAATGACACCACCACATGACCCAACATCAGCGAAGCACTGCCCAATTGGCTATATCCAGAGGCAGGCTTTATCTTGGAAAATAGTGCATAAAATGGAGCGTAAACGCAAAGGAGGAGCAGAGAGGGAACGCATAAAAAGGAGAAAAGCCCTGGCCACAGATGCAGCAAGTTGCTGCAAAATCCAAGCCATGTTCGCCGGTAAGGGAACAGGTCGGTCAGAATACATTTACATAATATTTACTAGGTGTGGAAAAAAAAAAAAAAATCAATCCGTTCGGTTCTCCACACTCGGTTCTCCACGCGCTCGGACGGTCTGCTGTTCAACTTAAATCTGACAAAGCATCTGTAATATGGTTTACTATAAATAACACGCAAAACAATCAGGGTTCAGTTAATATGTTTCTGTTGATGGATGAACATTCTGGGTTCCCAGACATTACAACAACATCGATGAAAAAAAAAAAACGAACCGTGAAAAAGAACTGTTCCACCCCTAATATTTACTTAATCATTTGGCAGATGGACGCTTTCATCCGAAGCAACTTACAATAGATAAAATCTATTCTTTATAAAAAATAACACAAATATATATATATATATATATATATATATATATATATATATATATATATATATATGTATATAATGATAGAAGTTTTAAAAGCGCATCTTAATGACAAACTAGCACATTGTTTTACATACTGTATGGGGATACATAGAGCATTGGAAATATATAAAATATAAATATTTTAACGTGAATATGTATATTTTATCATCCCTTCTTAAAATGTGTAAGCCAATTTTATATATGTCTTTGGTGTGGTAGTATAGATCGTCTATTCCTAGTGAATTTTTGAGGGTTTATTTATTTTTTCCATTCATATTATGAATGGTTGTCAACTTGTTACATCAACTAACAGGGTTACCCTCAGTGGCGGTTCTACACGGAGGCCTAGGGAGGCCCGTGCCTCTGTAGAAATGTCCTTGGCCACCCCTGTGGCCACCCCTGTGCTGCCACAGAGAGAATTATGACTTTATTATGATTTTACACGCGAGCGCCAAAAGCGGAACTAATGCGACGGAACGATCTACACGGGTAAATTAGAGGTGCCCGGTGAATGAGAGCTCAGCAACTAACGTTACTCTTTTAGAGAGAAGAGCTACGATTTCTGCTGTTGACAGAGTCGAAGGTAAGCAAAACGATTTCATCTCGTAAGTGACTTGTTGTTCTTGCACATAACCATGTTACTTTTGTTCCTCACACTGATAATGAAATCAAGTTTGTAAATGTCTGGTCTCGATATGTTTAGAAACTTAATATCTAAGCAAACTCATCAAAGCAGAAGCGAATATACAAATGTCACTATCCTTGCTAGGTCAACACAATGTTGTGATGTTAACCACGTAACTTCATCTGTCTTGGCTGTTGTATTGCGATAACATACATTTGAGTAAAGTAATCAACAAGCTATCTGCCCGTGTTAAGTAGGGTTAGGCAACGAAATGTAATGCACGTTTTTTTTTCTTCTGATAGTTATCATGAAATGAGGAAGGGACATAGCGTCCTTTTTTGCCCCGCTAAACAAAAAAGTGAGAGAAACGAGTATTGAGAGAGTTGAGGAGCAGAAAGAGGGAGAGTGGAGGAGTGGGGAGTCAGTGGAGGTTGGAGAGAGGGCAGGTGATGTAAGTGAGGGCTCCGACACAGAGATGGAAATTCCAGAGGGTGAGGAGGATGAAGAACAGGGTGAGGAGGATGAAGAAGAGGGTGAGGAGGAAGGAAACATTCAGGGACAGAGAGAGGAACAGCCAGAAGGACAGAAAGGGGATCCATGTGGATCAATTACTGCACCATCAGGTTTGTGATGAAGAAGGTTATTACTATTTGCAAAGCAGTTCAATTATAATTTCATTTTAGTTCTACTGTATGTCCTTAATATGGTGCTTTCTCCTGTAAATAATTTTTTGTGTCAATATGGCTCCAATGTTCCTTTTTTTTAAGTAAATACTAGGCCTACATTTTGAAATACATGCAGTACATGCAAATATGCACTACCAATCAAAAGTTTGTAAACTGTACTATTTTGGTTGTTTTTGAAATAAGTCTCTTCTGCTCACCAAGGCTGCATTTATGTTATTAAAAATACAAGAAAAGCTGTAATATTGTGAAATATTATTAAAATGTAAAATAACTGTTTTCAATTTGAATATTTATAGTAAAGTGTAATTTATGTCCTATGATCAAAGCTGAATTTATCATCATTACTCCAGTCTTCAGTGTCACATGATCCTTCACAAATCATTGATAATAATCATCAACATTGATAATAATCATAAATGTTTCTTGACCATCAAATCATCATATCAAAATGATTTGTGAAGGATCATGTGACACTGAAGAGTGGAGTAATGATGCTGAAAATTCAGCTTTGATCACTGGATATAAATTACATTTTAAAATATACCCTATTCAAATATAAAAAAAGTTATTTTAAATTGTAAATATATTTCACAATAATACTGTTTCTGCTGTATTCTGGATCAAATTAATGCCGTATCCTGTTGCTGTAGTGTAGTGTATGTATATATATTTTATTAAAATTCAATTGATCCAGCATTGTTGTGCCAATTAAAATACTTAAGTGTAGACTCAAATGTCCACAGTAGTGGGGCTTCCATAATTAGGAAATGGCACTTTGTTGTACCCTGGAGTTTTGTTCACATTGAATTGACACCCTGTATTTGTACCCTGTACTGTATTTTTAATTTTTTTATGGCCCTACCTTTTTTGCACCTGCAAAATGTTGTACAATGTTATAATAAACGTTTATATAATTGTAAAGTAAAATAAAGTTTGTAATCTTTCAATATAATTTGTTGCCATTTTTAATGTGCCCCCCTGGTTAAACACCCAACCCTCTGTTAATAATGCTTGCATGCAGTTTGCATGCAGTTTGGGGTGAATGACTCTATGGTTAAACAGACACCTAGATGAGGTTGTACGCATAAAGTGCTCTCAATGCTGTTCAGAGCGCAGGTTGTATCACTCCATTCGATTCTCATGACTCAGCTATGGAGGGAGAATCTAGTGAACACTTGCTGTGCCCCGTTCACACGTGCTTATATGGACAGAACTAGCTCTTTACCTATGGCAGAGCAGCTATTTGTGTGTTTTGAGGGTGTTGAAAAAAGGTATCTCAAAGCAGAGACTTTCGCAATGGATAGTGGAAGCCGTCTTCTTAGCTTATATTTCCCTAGAGACTGGAAGATCACATTCCACGAAGAACGTGTATGGTGTGCATGCCAACTCCACTGGGAGTTTGGCTTCGTCTTGGGCTTGGGCAAGAATTATGTCTATTTAGGACATCTGCTTAGCAGCAGGATGGTCTTCGCAGAACACTTTTGCTAAATTTTATAAACTTCAAATTCCTTTTGCACTGCATGTTCTGTCTGCAACAGGAGTTACATGAGCTAACATCGGATGACTGAGAGACTTGTCGCCATGCCGCTCTTGGTGAATGGTTTCAACAAGGTCGTATAGTCAGAAATCGTGCGATTAGCGCTGACACTGGCGTTTCATATAGGCCTTAAGTGGCCTATTTGCTGCTTCTCCTATGTGCTAATTAAAACATCATTCTCCAAGCAGCTCGTTTGTCATATAACTGAGACTGCCTGCCCTGTTTGGTGTGTATTCACTGTATTCAACACTTTTGATAGCATACAGTTGCAATCAAAATGATTCAACCCCCTTAACTTGCAAGACATTTTTCTGCTGAAAACAAAATTTTATGGAAAAAAGGATTAAAGGCATCACTAAACTATTTTACAAAGTTTATTGGGTGATTCCAAGAATGAAAAGTGGATGAAAAATGAAAAAAATAAAAATAAAATAAAATAAAAATTCATCCAGAAAAAGCTGGTTCTAAATATACATGTAAAAAATGATTCAACCCAGAAAAATGCAATTTTTTGAGCGGAATCTTTTATTCTTTATAATCTCCAAGAAATGCTGTCTGTAAGTGCTTTGAAGCTTCTGTCACTTCTTGGCCATTCCTCACTTGAAAAAGCTTCCAGATCCAGATAGTCTTTGCTTTTCATGATAAGACTTCTTTCTTCTAATTCCACCAAATATTTTCAATGAGATTTCAATCTTAAGACTGTACTGGCCACTCAAGTACCTCCTACAACCAATCCCTGAACCAAGCTTAAGCAGATTTGCATGTTTTTGGATATTTGGATGGCTGTCCTGCAGGAAAGTCCATCGATCATCAAGCTTCAGTCTCTGGATCAAAGGCATCACGATCTTTGCCAAAATGGCTTGATTCTTCAAAGAATTCATGATGTCGTTCATGCAGTCAATATTTCTACTTCCTGCAACAGCAAAAAAAAAAAAAAAAAAAAAAAAATGACTGGACTGGACCACCTTGTTTGATCATGGATATGGTGTTCTTCTGCTCATAAGATCATCTGATCCATGGGTCCAAAAAGTTCCAGTTTGGTCACATCCCTTCATAAAACTTTCTTCCACAACTCCATGTATATCTAAATGAATATAAGCATTTTCAAGTCAGCCTTTTATGTTCCTCTTGGTCAAGAGGGAATTCGGCAAAGCTGCAAAACTTATGAGCAGAAGAACACCATCTCCATGGTCAAATATGTGTTGTTATGGGGGTTCTCCGCTGTTTGCAAGAAGTAGAAATCTTTCAAACATTTAGTGGGAGTGAGTTACTTTCTGTGAAGAACCCAGTGCATTGGAGGCAGTGGCTAAAGGCTGCAAATATTCGTAAATACGGAGAGGGTGCAAAAATGGGAAATCTGAAAAAGTTATCTTAAAAGGAAAATATATAGTTTCTTGCTGTTATTCTGCGGTAAACACCATTTTAATCTCATCACATTTAATACTCAGGACGGTAAACATCTTATTTTATCTTGAGGATGTAGATTTACCACTCAGGCTGTAAAAGATAATTCTTAGTAGTTTGAAGTTTTATTTGATATAGCTTGCATGTTCATTTGCCCGTGATGAGCTGTGATGGGTGGCACATGCTGTCATTGAAAATTTACAAATTATTTTTGTAAACCTCCTGTTTAAATCTGTTCAAACACACAGAATTTTTCTAAATTAGAAAAGAGTAAACAATTGTCTAAATGGCATATGGCAATAGTTGCTAAGGCAGCAGTCTACAGTAGCAAGTCAGCAAAGATTCAGTTCCTCCGAATTCTCTATAGAAAACTGGATATTTCTGGCTGTATTTTCAGCAGATATATGGTCAACAGGGTTCAACATTCTTGTTTTATGGATCAGGCAAACCTTTACTAGTAAAACACACAATGCTGTCTGTTGTGAAGTGCTCTTAAAATCTAAACTGAACTCAGTTTGACTATGCCACTGTGGTTGCACTCTCACAAAAACCAGGCTTTTAAAAGTATGATTACCACTCATGCTGAGGCTTGCAAAGCTCTTAATGCATATTTATTAGTCGTATAGTGAATGAGACCAATGGAATAGTTTTTCAATGCATCATCTTGACAGGACTGTGGACATATTTGCTTATGTTTGGTTCTCCGGGTCTCTAGATTGAAATTATTTGTGGATCTTACATTTGACAAATGTATATGGCTCTTATCATACCAATACTTGGTGTAGCTGTTAAGTCTCAGGGCGGTAACCAGATCATTGTTGGTTTGATTATTTGAAAGAGTGATTCATTAGCTGTGACCATGTGGCCTTGAGAAAGATCGTTAACCTCGGGTTAATCCAGGGCAGTCTTCTGAGGTGCTTTTCTGTGGCATTGTCACATGAAAGTCCTGTAAATAAAATCCATTGGAACTGGTGGTGTGTTGATAAAGATTATAAAGGAGGTGAATTATTGGAGTTGTTTCGTGTTGTTCTGCATCAACTTTAAAGATTAATCTTTTGAATTATATAAATGTCATTCTAAGGTTAAATAGCATTAGCTCTCATTGATAGTCCTTTGTTCTGTAGTTGCATTAAAATTGAATAATATTCATGCCTATACTTGTTCAGAATTCTTTTGTAATAAATATCTAAAATCTCTTAAACCTCTACATACTATTCAAATATAATTCACTGTCTTTTATTTTAATCTCCAAGAACAGCCTTGGCGTTTCCAAAAGTGTTTGATTGAAGTCTTAGTTGGCTCTATATTTCAACTACACAGCAGAAAAGCTACAATTTCTGTTTTGTGTTCATAGGCTCTATCTGTAATCAAATTACATTATTGTTTCCAAGGACAAACATAAACAACAAAAAAAGGTTGAATATGTCAATCATTTCAACTGCATTATGAGTGACTCAGACTTCTGCAGATTGAGATGCCACTCAGGACAGCAAAACATTGAAGCTTAATGGATTTTACATATGATGTGATTTTATGGTTATTATAATGGAAGAGTCAGGACAAGGGTAAACATGAACAAAGCAAAATGTAAGCGTTTCTCTTTTCTACATGACAATAATGAGGAAAACCAAGGTGAATGAAGCAAAGGAAAGATAAGGAAGCAAATGAATTTACTGAGATGCTCTGCTGTACTTGCTTTCTAACTGAGGTCAAGGTATCAGGACAGGTGTAGAAACTCAAATACAGGAGACGCCATTTACACTGAGTGCATGGTAGGAAGGTAGATGATACACTAAATGATAGAAAATGGAAGTGATATGCTATTTATTCTTGGGGTGAGTTTAAATGTGCCTATTTCAGACAGGCATAAGTGTTTTACATTGTTACGCCAGTAGGTGGCAACAATTGACTGTCTTTATGAGCGACTCATTGATTCAAATTATTCATTCAAAACACTGATTTATTCAGAAACAAAACAGGTATATTATAATTGGGTCACTGAATTCATGACTCAACCATTTCTTTTTTTGTTTTTTTTTAACAAACATTATTCTACAATTCTGGAACGAAACACCACTACTGTGTTGCTTGGCTGGATTGGACAATACAGATAATACAATTTCAAGCTCCTCCCCTCTCAGGAATATTTTTGAATGTGTCATCTCTACTAGTGGTTAATATTGTACAATTTATTTTAAATAATTTTACGATTTTATATATATATATATATATGTATGTATATATATGATAATTTGCTGGTTCATTGCGTTCATTGCATGTGTGTAATTCTCTTACTACTTGTCAGTCAGTGCTAGATTTGGTTTTCTGCATCTGATTTCTTGCTTCTTGATATATTCTAGTTTTTATTTGTTCCTGAGTTTTTAGTCTAGTTCTAGTCTTTGTTTTGCTCTAGTTCTCACAAGCCTTATTTTTAGTTTTGGTCTTGTTTTTGATTTGATTGCTAATCTTTATTCTCCCTAAAATTTCTTCTCTCTCCAGTGGCTTGTAAGATTGTAGTCTTGTTTTATTTCCTTTTGTTTTTGTTCCAGTCATTTCTAGAACCGTTATCTTTGCTATAGCTTCAGTTTTCTCTCTATTCTCTCTCTTTTTCTTCTGGTCTTTTGAGTCTTGTCGTCTGTGTCTTGTGTTGGTTCCTGTCCTGCCCGGTGCCCTGAGTTTCCCTGGCCACTGATTCCCACTGCCTGGCAACCAAGACTGGAGCTACTTATGAGAAATCAAGTCTCGGTTGCTTGTGTTCCTTCCTGGTTCCACCATCATCCTGCCTGGTGCTGCCTCCCAAGCTGTCCTCAAGTCTTTTGTCTCATTAGACTGGTATCAGTGGTCATCCTCCTTGCCTCTCATAGTGTTGTCTGCCCTGCCGTTTCAACTGTTTCACACCTCTATCTCTTTATGCTTTGACTAGTAATGTTAATAAAATCCTGTCATTGTTGATTCTGTGCCTGGGTCCTCACTCATTCTGAATCCTTGACACTATTATTATCAGGCCACTGTTATCAAATTAATATTTGCGCCTACAATTCATTTGCCCATAATTTCAAAGCCACTTGTGACACCAACACACACTTATGAGGACTGAGGAGTCCTCAAATGTTTTACAAAAGACTACAAAACTCCCATGTTAAAATTAATTTTAGAGTGATCTATTCACAAATTGTCAGGAATGCTTGCTATAAAAGAGACTCATCATTTTTATTGCCTACAGTTGTTTGAGCCAAGGTTAAAACATCTGTTTTTTTCTATAGCACACTAACCAAACATTTTAATGACACTAGCAATACAATAACAAATTATTATTAATAATATTTCTAAACATGTATAATATTCTTTAGGTCAAAGCAGCTTCAAACACTGGTTTAATAAAACAAAATTTGTTTAACCAGAGATGCTGGCACTTCTCACCATTATCAGCATATGTTGAGGTAGATTCGGTACACTCTATATTATTAAAACTAAGCACCTTGAAGTACTTCAGTATATGATTATGGTAAACATTCAGTTTCATAGTTCCACCATGATGGTACCATAGTACCCACCAAAATGGGAACAAGTTCTTTATTGTAGAAGGTATGATATTTTCCCAACCTTATTGGGAATTAACCTTATTAACCTTATACCATTTTAAGATCGACGAGTTCACAATGAACTTCATTTCCTCATTACTATAGCGCAGCCTTGTTTAGGTATGAGTCAAATGTCACTCTAGAGAATATGTGAGTG